>PVLD010000879.1:0-238845 GCA_004027595.1 Dinomys branickii | reverse complement strand
GTCTAGGCTGCGCAACCTGCCCGATGCGCGCGAAATGTGGGACTGCCGGGCGTTGCCGCTGCTAATAAGCCGATCTCTGTCGGGAGTCGCTGGAAAGCTGCGCCGGCTCGGGAGGCGGAAGGGACCGAGCTGGCTTTGCCCCCAGGGCGGTCGGACCCAGCCAAGCCCCCTATCCGCGCGGAGCGTCTCCGGCTCCCAGCATGTGGGGCTTTCCCGCGTCTTGCCACGGCAGTTTGGGCAGCCCTACCGCATCTCCCCCGGCAGCTCAGAGAAACACGTTCAGTTTGATCTTCCTAGCCGAGGTCCCGGCATTCACGCTCGCCAAGTCTGTCTCGAGCTGGTGGTGTTTATCAAGGAGGATCGCTCCTTTGCTGCTCACCTGGTTGCCATCTTTTTTCCTCTTGTTAAAATAAATATTTTATAATCTTCCCTTATGATCCTGAAATAAAAGGGATGAGTAGTGTTATCTGCTTACATGTATAATCCACAGACAAATTTAAGGAGAAATAAAAGGAAAATAATTTCTAATGGTTTAGTATGAATTGGACAATATAAATGCTTAAGAATTAGTATTCTAGAAGACAAACTAGGGTAGTCAGATGGTTGCACCTATGCATCAAACCAACTTGTGGCAATTACAAAGGCAGATGGCTGGAGACGTGTTTTTATTTGAAGACTCAATAACACTCTGGCACTACTGTCAGAATGTGATTTTCCAAACAAGTGGTTAAGTCTAAACAAAATAAAATACCATCTGAAATGGAAAGGTTGGGACGTGCAGTGTTGCTGTCTAAAATGAAAGTTGCTTCTAGGCTCAAGTCATGTAAAGAAGTTTGTAACTTATGTGAATATCCCATGGGTTGTTGAAAAGTTATATGTGATACAAGAGAGCTCTTTATTGTCTGGCACTGTCTGATGTTTTGCAGGACATCTGGTATTCCTGGAGCCAGTGTAGGGATCTAATCAAAGCCAGTGGTTTCTTTATCATAGAAACAATCAAAATATTCCCCCTTCAGTTTTTTAAATGCCACCAAGGGATGGTAGAGCCCGCATTGTGGACCACTTCCAGAATTACCCACCTGCTAAGAAATGTGGACAGAGAGAAAAAAGAAGGGGTGAAGGTGGGGCATGAATGGTCACTTACAGGTACCTACTCCATCGCATTATTTAAGAAGGGATTTTACGTGCATTTAACTTTGGCTTCAAAATTGACAGTAGAGTTAGGTGTTTCAGTTACTTTTCTCTTGTTGCTGGGACAAAACACTGATACCCAAACTTAGGGAAGGAAGGATTTATTCAGTTCACAGTTTATAGAGGTTTCAGTCCACACACAGCTGGCTCTCAGGGAGGGTGGCACATGCCAGAGGGCAACACCTCATGATGGCAGAAAACGGCAAAAGCAGTAAGAGCAAAAGGGAGGAGAGGCAGAGAGCAAGCCTCTTTCCCTCCCTCATATTGTATGCAGGCTCCTTGCCCCAGGGCGGGTGCAGCCCTCACACCCGTAATCCCAGCATTAGACAATGAATCAATCATAAATTCTAGAATCCCATTCCATGATGGCACGAGGCTTTGAGGAGCCATCTAGACACAAACCATAAGGCAACCTAGAGAGGCAGAATAACTTAGTGAAGGTCCGAGAGCTAGGAAGCAGTGAGATGAGGGGAACTTGAGTCTGTAGCTACTAGCGTTCTTGGCTCTCATGCTGTACAGAAAAGGAAGACGCGGTCAATATGGCACAGCAGCAGAGAGGCCCCTTCGTGGAAATTTCAAGGGGGTTCCCAGCTGAGCCATGCCAAATGCATGAAAACCCAGGCCCAGCAGAGGATGTCAATCAAGCTATTCATAGGCTCCAGCTGAGGGAGGTCCTGTCCACCGCTGAGGAGCAGAGTCTAAATCTTGGCCGAAGACCCAGCCTTGGAACAATTCAACTCTCTATGGGATGTTCCTTTTTTTCTTTCTTTTCTTGTTTCCAAAATATCCCTCCCTTTCACTGTTTCCCTTTTATAATAGAAATAACAAATGTGTATTTGAAAAACTTCTTACATTCTAGAGATGTATAAAACAAGAAATAAAAATTCTACAATTTCATCCCTCAAAAATAATTGCTGCTTACATCCTATTGGACTTTTCCCCTGTGTATAAAAATACCAATAAAATTGGTATTTAAAAAATGAGATCACGTTATAACTATTGTTTTCAACTTGCTGTTTTTATTTAGCAATATATTATAATTCTTATCTTTGTCAGTATACAGAAAACTATCTCTCTCCCTTTTTTTTAGTGGCTCTGTTATGTAGAATTATATATGTGCTTTTTTCACCAGGTTGATAGGGAAACAAACCACAGAAAGATACTTCCTAAAATATTTTTGCCATCATATCCTATACTATGATCACTGGGCACCTATCACTGTGCAGTGATACATGTACATATGTGGTACAAATTCCTAACATTTGATTTGCCAAATTACCCCTTGAAAGACTCTACCATTCTACATTTGTACGAAGAGTACTTGAAAATGTCAACCCCTCATACCTTAGCAAACTAGTTATTAACTATTCTTTCTTTTCTGTTGGTTTGGGGAAATAATTCATGTTAATTATTTTTAAAATACAGTATAGTACATGAAGAGATAATAATCTCTTGAAATTACATCCTTCAAAATTTTCCGCTGAAATACTTACTGCAGTTTCAGTGGGAAAGATGTTGCTCCCACAAAAGACAGGACCTCTGGGAGCTTCTTAATGTGACTTACCAGAAAAATCTGGGAAAATTAAATGAATGAAAGCATCCTGGATGGTAGTGGTCTTGAAATCTAATGGAACTTGGGAAAAGGAGAGAAGACACAGAGGAGAGGGTGGCATGAAGAAAGGCACAGATGTGGTGATGCAGCGACAAGCAAACACCAAGGATGGTCAGGAGCCTTTAGGAACCAGGACAGATACACGGACCAGGTTCTTCTCTGAGCATCTGCAGGGAACCAGCACTTCTCATACTTTCAGTATCACAACTAAGTAATTTTGAAACCAAGCATGCAATAAATGTACTAGTATTTCCTTAAACTCAGATTAGACTCAGTGGTTTATCCTGTTGATGGTGGGGAAGGGACTGAATTATAGTCCTATGCTTCAAAATTTCATGAGTTGGAAATTTAATCCCCAAACTCATATGCTGATGTGGTTTGGAGCTGGGGCCTTCAGGAGGTAACTAAGATTAGATGATGCTATGCTAGTGAGACCCACATGGTGGCATTAGGGAGAGGAAGAGGAAGACAGACCCACTTACTGAGTCTCACCATGTGGTACCCTCTGTCATGTTATGATGCAGCAAGAGGGTCCTCACCAGATGGTGGCATGCTCTTGGGCTTCCCAGCCTCCAGCATTATAAGCTGGATAAATTTGTGTTCTTGATAGTCTCAGGCATTTTGTTATAGCAAAAAAAGAAAAAGAAAAAAGATGCCCACAAAATCTCCCACTTCAAGTCAAATCATTCAATGCCCCCAAGAGTTCTTAAAACCACTGCAGTAAAGGCCTCCCCTCCATATATGTTTACAAGGCTGTCATACAGATGCATATTTTCAAATCCTTTGGATTCTGATGATTACACTCTTTCCAGGGTATACTTGGGAAGTTTTAAAAAGCTGTGAACCTGAGGCAGGGGTCCAGATTCTCTAAGGTGCTGTTACAGAGGAGTTTAGGTCCCTGCTGGCCTTATAACCTCTTGAGATTATGATTTCTTTTCTTTAGTAAATTAGATCCTCTTTCTCTCTTCACTTGCTTCTATTCCTCCTTCCACCATCTTCCACTTCTTTATGAAGCCATACATTATCACATCCATAAATCTAGTTACACACAAACAACAGGAACAGTCATAGAGATCTTCCCCATCAAGGCTGGAATAATTCAAAGATAAGAAAACCCAAAGGTTAACATCAGGATAGCACATACTTACAGGAGAATCACACAAATTAATTGCTCTAATTATTTCTCTGCAATTTGATTTATGGTTCATAATCTTTTTCCTTTTTATTAATCTGACATACACAAATAGCTATGCTTTTGTTTACTCTTTGTCTGTTACCTATTGACCTCTATACTGATTACAAATCTTTTAATCTTTGTGTATCTAATAGATATTGGATTAATTTCTATGTATTTTGTTTAATTATATTGGTCAATTTTCACATTCTTAGTATTCATCATTAAGTCTATTTTCTGAATGACCTTTGCACTTTCTTTATCCATTTCCTAAGGAGTATTTGACTTTTTCTTACTGATATGTCAGTTTGCTTTATAGCAAAAATGTTAAACCTTCAAATTTATCAGAAGTATTTTCTCTTAGTCTATTACTTATTGGCCAAGTTTTCTACGATCCTTTACCTTATTTTTTTAATCAGCTGTCAATATTTTGTATTTTAGTGTTTGAACTCCTTGCTAATGCCTTTTTTATACAAAGAAATATTCTCCTAAATTTTATTTGAGTGCTACAATACTTTATTCTTTGTGTTCTTATGTATTTAAACTGGCTGGATAGTTTGTGAATATGTCATTCTTGTCATGTGAGGAAAGAACATATTTTTTCCATTCTGGCTACAAGTTTTCTCACAACAATTTATTAACCAATGCATTGGTTGTCTGCTGATTTGAATTCTTGCCTGTCTTGGTTATTTTTCTCATTGCTGAGACAAAATACCCAATGGCCAACATTAAGGGAAGAAATGATTATTTAGCCCACAGTCTGTAGAGATTTCAGTCCATAATTGTCTGCCTTCAAGGCAGGTGGCACATGGCTGAGGGGCTATATTTCATGGCAACAGAACACAGCAAAAGCAACCAAGGGCGGGAGAGAAAAGACAAGCCTCTTTCTCTCCTTTATATTGTATGCAAGCTACCCGCCCTACAGCACACTTAGCATTCACCACCCTACTCCCAGCTTTGGACCATGAACCAGTCATAAACTCTGCATTCAGTCACCTCTGAAAAGCCCATCTCCTTATGACTGCTTTGGAGGCTTTGGGAGGACATCTAGATGCAAAGCATTAACACTGCCTGTTTTACCCTATTGTATGTCCTAATTAGTATTGTAGATGTATATCATAAACTCTATGCCTTTCCCTTATTTCTAGCTATCTTACTGAACTCTAGCTATCTTATTTATCAGTAATAAATTATCAATGATTTCTATTAATTTCATATATAAGAGTAATAGAACCATCAAAACAAGTTAGTTATAGCCCCTGTTATAATTTGGATCTGAAATGTACCCCTAAAGAAGAGGCTATTGGGACGCTCCAACCCTCCTCTCTTTCTTTGTTCTCTCTCTCTCTCTCTCTCTCTCTCTCTCTGTCACAATGACATGAATTGCTTTACTCACCATGTGCTCCCCACCATAACATTCTGCTTTGCCACAAGCCCAAAGCAACAGTTAAACAACCATGGTCTCTGAAATGAACCAAGAAATAATCTTTCTTCTTTTATATTGATTATCTCAGGTATTACACTGCAGCAATGGAGAAGCCTTTAGTCTTGGTTACTTTTCTCTTGTTGCTAAGACAAAACACCCAACTCCCAAAATGAAGGAAGGAAAGGTTTGTTTAGCTCACAGTTTGTGGAGGTTTCAGTCCATACTTGGCTGGTTCTGAGGCAGAGTGGCACATGGCAGAGGGCAAACATTCATGGTAGCACAGCACAACTAAACAACCAGCAAAAAGGAGGAATGGCACAAGCAGCCTCTTTCTACCTCCTTTACATTGTAAACAGGCTATCCCCAGCGAGGGATGTGTAGCACTCCCATAATCTCCACACCCTCTTCCACAGGCTCAGGATGTATACAAAGTAAGCACCCTGGCTTCCTGCTGAGTCACTCAGCCAAACCTGTAGACTCCCCAAGTTGACACAATGTATCAACCCTAATAATCCACCCCTTGTCAACTTGGGAACTAGACACATTTCTTTAAATCAGTTTCCAGACACAAAGACATTATGTTACATTAGAACCATAACACTTCCGCCCCTCCAAAGACTCATGAATGTACCTTTATGCAAAAGGTATTTAGTCCATCTGCAAGAGTTTCCAAAGTCCTAACAGTTTCAGCATTGCTGAAAAGTCCAAGGCCCAAGTTTCCTCCCAGATCTAACTCTTTAGTTACAAGCCCCCCGTACAAATGAAAGGTTAAACTCTTCCAACATTCAATGGCACAAAATAAACGTTACCTTTCCAAAAGACACCAACAGGGGAATATAGAGCACTGGGACCAAAGCAAGTCCAAAATCCACCAGAGCTAATATTATGCCCTGTAATTCCACATCCAGCATCTGAAGCAACTTGTGGCACACTGTGAGCTCCAAAGGGCTTGCATGAGTCCACCCCTATGGCACTTCTGGTGGTTATGGCTCCTAGGGCTTCTCCCTTGGGCCCACTTGGCTCTCTTTTTATAGACCTCCTCAGATGATCCACAGCCCTGGCTTTTCTAAACTTCTGAGGTCTCCAGTGCACCTTCTGCTTCATACTCACAGCTTCACACGTTGCCCTCTCAGGAGCGCCCTGCCTGGCCTCCCAGGCCTTCTGAAATCTGGGTTGAAGCTTCTTTAACCTCAGAACTCTTGCATTCTCCATGCACCTAAATCCAGGGCCACGTGGAGGATGCCAAGATCTGCTGCCACCTGGAGCGGTAGTCAAGCTTTTCTCTCTGTTGGTCCAGTGCCTGGATCACTGGGCACTCTGAATCCAATTCTGAGGAACAAATTCTCTATGCTGCCGCCAGTCTGGAACCTGGTGCAGCTTCCATTGCCATCCTGGAACATGGCACTCTTTGGCTTCCTTCTCAAGGCAAGGTCTCTCACCTTTACAGTTTTGAGGCTGCAAAGGGTGGAGACTTGCTGCTTCTTGTGATACCCTCGTGCCATCTTTTCCATTCTCTTGTTCCTTCTCAGCAACAGAGATCTCCTCAGCCTTATCTTTGCAGTCCACAGCTTTATTAGAGCTTCCTTTCTGGCCAAACTCACATTTTAAATCATCCTGCTGGGCTCTTTGCACTTTATTCTCAATATAAATCTGGCTAAAAGCCCCTAACAATAGCCATGCCACTTCCCCAACATTCGACTGCCTTGAAATTTCTTTTGCCAGATTAATCAGTTAGCTGCCACCCTTAATCTCAATCTTAGGCAAAGTCTCTGGGCATGAGCAAAATGCAGACAAACTTTCTGCCAAGCCATAACATACATCATCTGGAGTCCAACAACCAATGCAGTCTTTCTTCCCAACAGAAACCTCCCAAACCTGATCTTTTACTGGCAGGATTTCTATTAGCCTTCTGGTCTTCTGAGCGCTAACCAGAATCTCCCAGACAGAACAGCCGAAAGTGTTCTAGCCCATCTCTCCCAGGCAACATCTCTGAACCTTCCCAAACTCTTCCCGCAAGCCATTTCCAAAGGCTCTTGAACCACATGGTCAGGGATAGTGATAGCAATGACCCCACTCCCAGTACCAAATTCTGTCTTGGTTACTTTTCTCTCGTTGCTGAGACAAAACACCCAACTCCCAAAATGAAGGAAGGAAAGGTTTATTTAGCATATAGTTTGTGGAGGTTTCAGTCCATATTTGGCTGGTTCTGAGGCAGAGTGGCACATGGCAGAGGGCAAATGTTCATGGCAGCAGAGCACAGCAAAAACAACCAGCAAAAAGGAGGAATGGGGCAAGCAGCCTCTTTCTACCTCCCTTACATTGTAAACAGGCTACCCCCACCCAGGGTGCCTGTACCACTCCCATAATCTCCAGGCCTTCCTCTTCCACAGGCTCAGGATGTGTACAAAGTAAGCACCCTGGCTTCCTGTTGAGTCACTCAGCCAAACCTGTAGACTCCCCAAGTTGACACAATGTATCAACCATAATACCTTTCTATAAACTTTGATTCCATTTTATGTTTTTCTCTTCATATGGGTTTCATATATTATTAAGTTCAGAATAGATGCATTGCAGTTTTCTTTTGGGAATAGAACGGACATGTAAGTGTGGGTCTGTTTATCACACTGCATAAACAGGAACTCTTATCAACAATAAATAATAAAGGCTTATGTTTTCAGCATTTTTGCTATGCCCTGCTCCCCCCTTTTAAAATATTTTGGAGTGAGTGCATATTTAAAATGTTTATAAGAATTGTGGAGCTGCCCTTCTTAAACTTTAACCAATTTATATTTGCACAAAAGTGTATAAGTGTTATTCCCTATACCCCACTGGAAAAGTATCACAACATGTCAGAATTCAATTGAGCATGAACACAGATTTTGAAAGTAAATCAGATCATCCTGGCAGTAAGTTGGCCTATTTTTCTCGTGGTGCCTTGTCTTGTTTTCACTGTGCACCAACTATGGCCTCAAATTACTGGTTATGCTGCTGGCACTTTCTCCACTCAGTTCTCCAACTCCTATGTAGCCTCAGTCTCTTCCTTGTTGGATTTCCTAACTCACCCCCACTTGGGGGAGATGGGTCTTACTGGGTCAATCAGATACTGACAAAGTAGAGCAGAATATGCCAAGGGTAAGTTTCTCAAGGGACCAGAGTTGGAACTAAGTCAAAGCCTACAGTTTGAAGTAGAGAAAATGCTGTGTGCAAGCAACAGGAAGCCCAAGCAAAACCCAGGATCCAAGCCTTAAAACACAGATAAAGGCAGCTCACTCCTGACATTGTCAGTGTGTCTCTGACTTGCATGCAGGAACAAGTCTCGGGCTGGAATAAAGCTTTGCTCTATGAAGCCTTCAGGACCCAGGCTTCTTGTCTTTCCCCTTGTCCAGGCCAAGAGTAACTTCAAGAACCAAGATGGAAGTGCAGCCATTCTATGAAAGCCTTCAATAGCTGCCTCTGGTGGAGGTTATGTTTCTACAATACTTTACCATTCCTAGCTCCTGGGGATTAAGAGCTATAAATGAAAATACTTTTGAAAACAATGAATATAATTTATTTTTATCAATAAATCATATTTAAATTTACACAGAGCAAATGATTAAGTACAGTACATTGCAATAATTTGTGCATGGCCTAGAAGAAATCATATGCAACTTTGCATAGTTAGCAAAAGTAATAATATTTACACACAATACTTATAATTCTCAAGTTGATACTTGTTCTCAACTGTTGATCAAATTTCAAGGAACTTGGTTTATACATGTTTCTGGTATCTGCACTTTTCAACTGATACTTCAGATTAATCAAGGCCCAGGAACACATTTTTCTTTTTATATTTTAAGATTACAAAGAGGAGCAACTGTCCCATGAAATCTCAATCTAAGCTGTGTTTGCCCATAAATAAGCAAAAAGTGCTGCTTCACATTGTATTTTTGTTTCCTCCTTCGTTTCGTCGTGGGCTTACCAATCAGCAGGGCTCTGCAAGCAGTTTTCATGCTCCATAAACAGAGCAGCAATCTTGATGTCAAGTGCTCAGCAGTAACCAGAAGTGATTGGTTATCCTTAAGCAATGATTCTTCTTGGGGAAATGCGTGTAATAGCCAGACTGTCCCTAACCAAAGAGAGAGGAAGTTGAAAGTTAAAGGAATAAAATGTCTAGGATCCATAGAATTAGCCTTAGTCCCCTAAGGGAAATTCTGTAAAATTATTTGACTAATTGCAGATGAGTATGGGCTAACCTTCTTGAAATGCATCCCCCACACAGAAAAAAAAAACATTTGTCCACATTTTAGGTTGCTTAATTGTTTCTTTGGTTTACGCCTTGCTGAAACCAGCAGATTTGAAAGAATATAAGTTTGACTAAAAGGAAGGCGGGGGGGAAAAGTGCTGATCCTTCTGGAATCTAGACCCTTATGAGGAAACAGGGCAGAGTGCCCAAATGAGCTGCTATCATTTGGATTTTAAGTGCCTGCGAAAGGTCCACATGTTAAAGGATTGTCCTCATCCTATAGTTCTATTGAGAGGGCTTGGGGATGTAAAGCAGGAAGTCAGGTTGTTAGGGGTGAGCCTGCCGAGGGGCTGGATACTCAGATCCCAGCTCCTTCGTTCTGAATTTTTTGCCTCTCTACCATCATCAAATGAGCAGCTTGTTTCCCCAAACAATGGGTCCGACTGATCATGGACTGCAATCTCCAAAGTCTGATTCCTGAAACCCTTTTCCCTTTTTAAGTTGATTTGTCTCAGGTACTGTTACAGTCACAGTAAGTTTACTGAGTCAGTTGAGGATATGAAGACATCAGACTCCTCAGGGAATGGAGCTGTGGGATGAGGGTGAGGGATGTCTGGGTGAGCATAAGCAAAGGGTCAGGAGCAAGAGGTCGATGAGAGCCAAGAAAGTGAGAGCAAAGGATGGGCAGCATGAAACCCGTTTATTTTCATCCTGTTTCTATCCTGTTCGTTTTCTTTCTGGTTGGCTGATAACGTACTTTATTTGTGTCAATTTAACTGGCAGCTGCTGGAGGTAGGGTTGGGAGCACTGAGTGGGAGGGAAAGGAGGGCTTGATCCCACCCAAAGATTCTGGGGCAAAGTGAGGAGGAGACAAGGAGGACGGATCCCATCAAAATGTCACTCATTAAGTAAGAAGCCGCGGCGGCGGAGGAATGAATCATCAGACTTCTGAGGTGGAAATCACTGCTAATGTCTCTAGCTACTGGGGAGGAATTTTTCCTCACATTTGACTTTTCCATTTGGCGAAACTTAAAACACTGTGTGGGGATGTGTGTGAGTGTCTGTACATATATGTGCTTGTATTCAATAATAAAATTTAGTTGTGCAGTTACTCTTAACTCAATGGCGACTTCATTTGTCACAGATATTTTTGTGCATGTGACTGTAGTTGTGTTTGTTTTTGGATTTTGGAGATGTTTTCCATAATTTTCATGGAAGAGGAGGGTTTAGAAAAACTGGTAGTTAGTGATCCTCAATATCTTTTTATTGTCACTGGTGCAGACTTGCAGTACACAGAGCCTGTGTTCACTGTGGGAAGTTTGTACATGTACGTAACATGGCTTCATTCTTTTTATCGTCCTTCCTGCTCCCCTCCCAGCCCGCTTCCTTCATTGCTGGGTCCCCTCCCTTTTACGAAAGATCTATTTCCTTATTTCCTATTACCTCTTTTATTTTGCTCTTCATTTAGATTTTAAGATTTGTAATTTTTTGGACTGAATGATAAATCAAATTAATACAGCACTTTAGCCTTTCGGTTTTCACACATCCCCATGAGAGAGGCCTGAGTATTTGAGTTCTGCAGGAGAAGGAACCAGGCTCCGAGAGGTCAGTGATTTGGTTTCCTAATCTCCAGTGTGGCGCCAACCTCTGAACTAAGAATTTAGGCCCTCGCGCGAGCAGAGCCTGTTGCTACGCTCTGTCACTGTCCTTCCTGTGCAGCTTCCTCAGCACCCTGCTTGTGACTCTGCTTAGGCGACCGGTCCAGTCCACTGCTGTGATGGGGGTGGGGGGTCAGGCAAAGAATAGAGAATCTAATCAAGGAGAACAGCACCTGGAATGCTGCCGGGTTTCTAAGCTTCATTAAACTAACTATTGATTTTAGAGGACAGAAGTAGCGCATCAGAGTCCCAAGGACTTGGCCGCTGACGTGTTCACAGTAGGTAGGACTGGCTCTACGTTAATGTTGTTTTCATGTTTGTTTTGGGAAAAAAAAAACCCTGCTGTTTGTTTGTTTATTGAGTCCTAGAGCTGAGGGTTGAAGCGAGGACCTTTTCACTGAGCGACACACTTCAGCCTTTTTCACTTTTACTTATTTATTTATTTTTAATTTTGAGAAAAGGTTCTGCCAAGTCTGAGCCACTCTGAGCTCAAACTTGTCATCTTCCTGCCTCAGCCTCCTAAAATGTTGGGATTACAGGCATAGGCTACCATGCCTGGGTCCTTATCACTCCTTTATAGCTCTCTGTTTTGCTTTGAAGATGTATTATACACATAAGCTTAAGTATCACATGGCTTTCCTTATATGAGAAGCCCAAAATATAAATAAAGAACAAAATACAAGATAATAGGAAGTAGAGATGTTTTTCAGATGAGAAGGGGATCAAGAGATGAAGGGGAAAAAGAAAGAATTAAGATGTGTTATGCACATGTACTGTCTCCCAACCAGGAATGTGCTCATTATGTAACTCAAAAATGCACTGATATAAAATAAAAACTGTAAAACTAATATTTACAGCAAAAAATCAAATGAAGTAAAATGTATGACCAAGGAGAGGAAGGAAAAAATGGGTGAACTCTGTGTCACACATAAAAATGAAAGAAGATCTATGATATTTCTACATTGTTCTTTTCTTGTGCTTCCCAGATTATGCTAAATTTTTGCAAAAAGTCAGGAGGTTTAGAAACCACACAGAGAAACATTCTTTGGAAAGGGGAACTCTTCAATGGTCTAAGATTACAGATCCTTGAAATGGAATGGTATGCAGTTGAGTTTTCCATTCACAGTTCCAGGAAAAAATGGGATTTTTTTCCCATTAAGAATACTGTTATTTAGTTATTTTGAAGTATACGGTACATACATGCTTTTTGCCCTGAAAACCACTAGCTTTTTAAAGTAGCACACATTTGAGTCTTTCAAACCATCTTTATTGATTTTAGGTCAGATCTGGAGCTCAACCGTAGAAAAAATTTCAATTCCAATACAGAACATAAGCTGAAGCACTCATCATATGGCTCATAAAATACTTAAATTTTCAGTTTGTTTCTTCAGAGTGACTCAGCAATTCATATTTAAAATAATAAAATCCACACAACAACTGCCAGTAAATATTGGACAGGCTGACCATTCTAGACACAGTGAGGGAATTATTCTATCCTGACAAAACTGTTCATAATATAAAGTCTTGTTAGCAAAGATAAAGTTCTTTAAAACTTAGAATCTTAATTAAAGAAAATATAATTAAAGCAGTGTACATTCTGTCAATTTTGCTTCTTTTTTGCCCAGCTAAGTGTGAGCAAAGATATATATATATATATATATATATACATACATACATACATACATACATACACACACACACACACACTTAAGTTTTCTAACCTTGTTTACCTATAAAATAAGAAAAATAATCACAGCCAAACCAAAAGTATAGGACTTTTGGTTGCAAATGAAAATGCCTTATTCAAGTGACAAAAGGGAAAAAACCAGAACATACTGACTCACGTAGGAAAAAAGGCTATGGGTAGCCAGGCATCAGTGGGCTCCAGCTCAAACAATGTCATTAGGACTTACCGTAGTCAGTCTCTGTGCCTTGGTCTTGCTTGCTTCATTAGATCCTGCATTCTGGAAGCTTCTTTTATCAGGGCATGATGGCCTTAAGCAACTCCAGGCTTCTGTCCAAGTAGCTTCAGAAAGAGGAGGTCTGTTTCTCAACCATTAAAACAGTAGTGCAGTAATTGATTGGCAATGACTGAGGTGATCATGACCAGCACTTTGTGTTTATCTCTGAGCCATGCCTGGTATGTTGTGTCATTGGCCAGGTCTTGTCCATATGTCCACTCTATAAATTGGAGGTGGAGTGGAGTCAGCTCCGCACAGACAGTAGGAATTTGAGACTAAGTTAGGAGTAATAGCCCCCCATGGAAAATTCTCCATGGAAAATCTAGGTGCTATTATTAAGAAATGAAGGGTATATTACATATAATATGAATATATATAATCATGTTAATCAAATAAGATAATATATGTACATATTTTGTAAATATAAGGAATTTTGTCAGATATTTAGAGAAACTCTTATATTGTTCTATAATAATATTATTTCACAACTTGCAATAGTTGAGTAATACATCTCTTGGAAATCTCCATTTCACTTTACCAAAAAGTCTCCTCAGTAGTGCAGCAGCAAATTTTCGTGGTGCTGATTTCAAGAGAAAGGAGCTACTATGTATTATCTTCAGTAGAAGAGCCTGAATTCCTCTAAAAGAATTAAGTAAACCTCTTGCATCCAAATAATGGAGTAGAAAGACTGGTATGATCTTCTCTCACAATTACAGTATATAATAAAAGATCCTTCTTTGAACAATAAGACTGCATGGGAACGTGACTATTGACTACTTTTGTTGTGTGTTTGTTGTGTATTGTTTATGCGCTTACCTGAAAACTGGCTCTCTAGTTTTCAAGAACTATGGATACTTTCTAGATGGTTACTAATCTTAAATTCTACTTGGGAACTCAAACAGGGTATACAATTACCAGCCCCTTTGCACTGGGGTGAGATCATGTGACTTTGGTCAATGCATGGATTGTGGGCAGAGGTAGTGTAAGCCATGCTGAGGCCTGACCCTTAAAATACTGTGGTTATTTCTTCAGCCCTGTCATCAAATGTCACACCATCTGTCCTATCATGAACTGTGATATTCTGCCTCTAAGACAGCAGATTTGTAAGACTGCATGAGCCTCAATCTCTGAGGTAATAGGAAATCTTTCCAAAGGAATCACCAGGCCCACTTACAAATGTTACAAAAGCTAGAAGGATTTTATTGTACTAAATCTCAGATTTAGGGGCTGTATGTTAAATTCTACCAGCTGACTACAACAAATGGTTCTGAAAAAAATAGTTTCACTGATAACAGCTTGGCTCTATATTTTGAGAAATCTACATAGATAAAGCATGAATTGATGAGAGTAGTCGTTGATTCAGGTCTCTCTGTACTTGACAGGCAGCTCCTCTTCTTTCTCCAACCTCAGGGAAAAATTAGTTGACAAATAATTAACAAGTTTGACTCTTTAATTTATTCATTTTTACTTATTTCACATAATTGCCCTGTACGTGGTTTGTGTCAAAAGCTTACTATATTCCTCCAACCCCTTAAGCATAACATCCAAACTGAACCCAGGATCTTTCCCAGCGCGAACTCCAATCCTCACCTTCCATTCCCTGGTCCAATGAGTGCATCACCATCTACTTCACTTCACAGGCCCGGAGTGTAGGATTCACCCTTAACTTTGCTTTCTCTTTGCTTAGGTCCTGCAGACCTTACCCCGACCACCTCCATTCTAGTCCAAACCATCTACATTTCCTACTCAGATTACTGAGACAGACTCATCACCCAGGCTTGCCTCTCACCCTAAATTCACTCTGCAGGTAGGTTAATCTTCTGAAGTGATCATCTGTCTGCCAAATACTAGAAGTCTTTCTGAGTTTCCCTCCTATGTTAAGGATAGCCCAAATTCTATAGTTAAAAGTCCCTTTGCAATCACATCCTCTGTTCTGACTACAGCTTCTCCCTCTTGCCATTGACCCCAAAACACAGACTCCAGACAGTTATTTCTATAAATAAGCTTTATGTATCTGATCTATCCAAGATCATATTTTTGTTAAACTCTTAGCTGATGGAATCCTAAAGGTAAGTTACATCTACCTATCTAATGCTTCCCAATTGTATCCCCCCTGCCAGCCTTGTGACGGTTGAGAGGCCTAGGAAAAAATATCAGTAACATATCACATATATTGTTAACTGAACAAACAGGCTGTTAGGTAAATATATTCCATGCTTCCATCTTACCAAATATATTCGCACTGATATGTAAGGTCAGGCTTAAATTATGATCCTCAGGTGCTTTAGCCACGCGGAGTATGGCAGTCATGTGAGGAATCCCTAAGCAGCCTGTCTCTTGAGTCAGTTCACATCCTTTTAAACAGCCTTCCTTAGCCTTTCCTTATCCCTGAAATTACACAGTTCACATGATCTGCACTTGTAAAAACAAATCTAGGCCCAAGCAGCGCCATTTGGGCCCCGAAATCTCATCTTCTTGGAATTCAGAGCACAGTTTAGAAGCCCATACTGCAGACACAGGGTGAGAAAACCCCCTGGCTGACTACACTAGAGGTACAGTCCCAGCAAGGCAAGATTGGGCCAGAGCGAGCAAGACTCCTTGCCCAGATTAAGTTCAATGTCTGTCCCTGCCCAGGGTAATCATTATCCTGATTCATATTAATAATTTCCTTCATTTTTTATTTGTGTAGTTTATTTTATATCTCCATAGTCCAAGGAACATATCATTTAACTTCAGTTCTTTGAACTTTATAAAAATGATACCATGTGAATAAATTCTTTGGGAATTTATTTACCTGTGTTGCTATGGTTTATGTATCTGTTTTTACCCTCTGTATTTCTAATATCCATCAATATTATGGAACAAAACTGAAACACATTCATTCTCAACACTATATAATATTTTGCTGTTTGAAAGATACATTTATGTAAACATTTTTCTGACAGTGGACATTTGGGTTGTTCCTAAGTTTTTTCTACTTTTTAAAACACCATTTCTATAAGCACCCTTTTATGTGCCCCAGGTATACACATGTGAGACCCTCTTGGGGGGTGTTGTTGTGTCATGAATTAAAGGCATGCTTTTAAATTCTAATTTTATGAAGGATTTATCTTTTATGAGCTTTTAACTTAGTTTTGGCTAGAGAATGTGACCTATGATTTGTGTACTACCCATTGGAAAATTATTGAGGCAAATTTATTTGACAGTTCTGAAGGCTGTGCATTGTATGTGTCCTCACATGAAGGAAGGGACAGACCGGTCAAGAAGGGCCTAAGTTAGTTCTCTCTAGCCCTTTAAAAGGCACTCATGCAGAGTCCTCATGACTCAATCACTGCCCAAAGACCTTACTTCTTTATATCACCACTACAGGGATTATGTTTCAATATGAATTTTGGAGGGGACACATTAAGCCCTAATGTATATATTATCTAATTTTTGTATGCAAAGTTCTATACAAGTCCATTAGTCAAGAGTTTTAATGGTGTTGTTGAGATTCTCTTTGTCCTTCCTCAGAATTGGTGGGTTAACATTTTTAAAAGTCAGCATGAAATCCCTCATTATGATGGTGGCATTTCATTTATTCCATTTATATATTTTGAGGCTATTAAATTAGGTGCATGATATTTAGAATTATTATAATTTGTTTATCAACGGATTGATAGAGATCCTTTCTGACTCTAAGGGCAGTTTTTAGTCTTGAAATCTCTTTTATCCAATTCGTATAACCATATGAAAAAAAAAAAAAACCATATGAGATTTCTTTTGGTTGTCATCTGTCTCATTTTGTTCCATGCTATTATTTTCAACACAGTGTGACACATTTCATCACTATTACCAATTTTCACCCTTCCTTGTATATTGTGAGCCCTTGTAATGTGAGTTGGTTTAGTTAGTAGAATGTTCGTGGGGATGATGCAGACCGTGGTGGTAAAGCACATTTCAAAGGTTGGAAATATATTCTCCTGTGTTTCTGATTTTTGCTATAATAGTAATTTTAAAAACTGCCATGGATGGCTACTGGTTCAAGGAAGACAGGAGACAGCTGCAGCAGATGCAGGCTGAACCTACATTTCCGAGCAAGGCTCAGAGAGACAAATCCATTGTTCCAGAGCTGACCCACAGGTACAAGAGCAAGAAGTTATCGCTGTGCACAACCGAAGCAAAGTGGCTGCTATGTAGTAAGTCACTGACATATCATGTCTTAAGCTTTAGGTTTTCTTTTTTATAAAAACTGTATCCTTAAATTGAAAAAAAAATCTAATCAGAAAGTTTGGTGGATTTAGTTCGTTTAGATTTATTGGAATTGTTGATACATTTTTATACATTGATACCCACCAATAAGTATCATGAAATAAACTGATTATTATATTACTTTGAGTTCTACCTCCAGCAATCTCTGAAATGTGGTCTTGATGTAAGTTGTGCACATGAGTGGTATTTATAGGAGTAGAGGAATTAAGAAAGTGAAACTGGAAAAAAAAGTAAAGTTAAAGAATAAAATAGAACGAAGTAAAATAAGTATGTGGTTACCACCAGGTAAAAGCAACCTGCTATGGATCATGCTTCTCAATGGAGATTTAAAGGTATTTTCCATATGTATTGGTGCATATCAAGTATCAGCAGCTATATTAACCTGTTTTGGGAAAGGTACTACATACAACACAGCAGTTACGATTACAACTATCACTTCTTCACATTTTCAGTGATCAGCTGTAATCTACCATGTTCCACTTTAATCTGTTACATTGTAGAAGCCATGAGGATGCATCAAATAAAGACAGGAGGTAAAAAACTTGTACCTGCATCCTATAAGTCTCTGAGGACATTGCTAATATCTACATACCACCCAGAGTGTGGTACAGCTTCCAATTTGCTGTTTTCACTAGTAGGAGAGAAGAGAGCAGTTTTCAGGGGCTTCTGCTTGGTCTTTTCTATATGACATTAATTATCCCACAGGTCTGGAAACCAGTAAGAGGACTATGCCTGGAGTATATGTGTCTTGGATCTGTATTCGTAGACTGAGATAATTATATAGGTTAAGTCTGTGAATAGTGTGCAGTAAATGGTACTAGGACAATTGGATGCCCATATGCCAAAAAAGAGAATTTGAATTCATATTTTAAATCTTCTTTAAAAATTTAACTAGGAATGTATCACAGACTAACATAAATGAAAATATTTATGTCCTTTGATTAGACAAAGATTTCTTAAATGACAACAAAAGTATTATTCATAAAAATGTATGTACTAGATTTCATAAAAATTTAAAACTTCTCTTCAAAAGAGAAAGACAGACTTTATATGTGGTAAGGAAGTTCTATTCATAATATATAAAGAACTCTCAAAACTCAACAAAAAATGAAACCCCAATTTTTAAAAAATGTTTAAAATCTCAGCAGACACTTCAACAGAGAAGTAGAAGAACAGTAAATAAGCATATGAAGATTCTTAATATTATTAATCATTAGGAAAATGCAAGTTAATGCCACGATGTAATTCTACCACATGCCTATTAAAATGGAGATTAAAAGATTGACCTTAGCAAGTGTTGACAGGATATGGCAGGATGGAAATTCTCATAAATTGCTGATGGAAATGTTTAGAAAATATTTCAGCAGTTTCTTAAAAAGTTATACATACATGAACTACATGATCCAGCCATTTCACTCCTATATATTTATCCAACAAAAATAAAAACATATATAAAAACTCACAGAAGTGCATTTGAATGTTCCTGGTGGCTTTATTTGTAATAATCAAAAATTGCAAAAAACTTAAATGTCCACCAACAGGTTACTGGAAAAAATAGAATAGAATTAGCAATACAAAAGATGAAATATAGATCCATAAACAGCACAAGGTTTTATCTCCATGGAAAATGCTTTACAACTTGCTAATAGTCTATAGTTTCTAATGTATAGATTGCACCATCTCATGTTAAAGTGATTGTCATTTTGTGATTCTTCTACAATCTACACCAGGAAATGGCAGACTTAATGTAAGGGGCCAAAGAGTGAATATTTCAGGCTCTGCAGGACATGTGGTCTCAGTCATGAACTATTCAACTGTGATCTTGTAGCACAAAACCAGTCACTGACAATATGTAAATGAATGGGTATAGCATATTTCAACAAAACTTTGTTTACAAAAACAGATAGTGGTTGGATTTTCCCCACAGTTCATTAAAAATGGGACCTTTTGGCTGTTTACCTAGTCCACTGATGCTGGATGTTAAAGAAAACCATCATTGCTACCATCTCTGTGGTGCCTAGTAGTTTGGTTATTTTTAGCTATCTAGGAATTTTCCAGTGTCTGTGACCGAAGTTCTTTATCTGACAGGATGCTAAAAGCCCATGAGTGGCATGGTATACTGAGTGCAACTGTAAATTCTTTGTCAAATCCCCGGGCTCTTTCATGCAAAGGTGAAATTTATTTCTTTTCCCCTTGCATCTGGGCTGACTCTTCAACCAATAGAACACTATGGAAGTGATATTGTACCTGTTTGGGACCTAAACCTTAAGAAATGATTAGAAGCTCCTGATTTTGCATTTTCATGTTCTCTAAGCCAGAAGTCACGTAGTCCCCACAGGTGAAAGGTGAGAGGCCTGGAGGCTAGATGGAGAGAAGCCTAGCTGGGCCAGTGTTATGGTTTAGATACGGCTGTCACCCAAGAGTCTCATTTGCCAGAGGCGGGACTTACGGAAGATGAGTGGGTTATGGGAGAAGTAGAGCTGTCTTCCTGCTGGGAGGAGGGGGCCTGGCAGAAGAGGTGGATCACTAAGGCTTTGACCTAGAAAATATAAAATAAAGAGCAAGAGAAAGGGTAACAGGAAGTGGGGAGGAAGAGCTTCCTTAAATGAGAAGAGGGCGAAGAGTTGGAGAAGGGAGGGTTAGGAGAGAAAGGGGTGATAGAGGAATTAATATATGTTAATGTACATGTTGGAACTCTCCACAATGCAATCATGCACTAATAAAAAATGAAAACAAAAAGAAAATACCACTTCTATTTTAGAAGCCTATTCAATAGACATCTTAGACATTAACTACTTTGGGAATCCCAAATCCTTAGGAGAGGAGTAAGTGTAACTTAAAAAAAAAAAGTTACAGGCAAGTGTTCTCTTTTTCCTCTTAGGAATTTCATAATGCTTATTACCAAATGTTCATGTGAAAACCTCTGTGAAGTTACACAGTGAATAAACCAATTTAATTTTGATTCACAAAATTATTTGAATGTGGAAGCCATTTTGCTTTTGTTTTATGCGTATCTACATCTCATGCTGATATTTTGAAAATCACTACTGTACTAGGACTCATTCCCCATTTTCACATCCTTCGGTTGTAGATGGAAACAATTTTCCTATTGGTTGAGTGAGATTGTCTGGGCAATTCCTCTGTGCCACATAGTGTTAACTGGGGCTGCAGGTACCCGGGCCTTGACTGATGCCTTTACAAGAAGACAGAAGATAGGGGTGCGCTTCCAGCACTGGCTGTCTTAGCTCCTTGTCTCTGGAACACAGTACCCAACATCCGCAACTTGAAGGAGATGTTTGGCTCCTGTTTTCAGCTTATGGTGTATGTGGGGGACAGGAGGCTCCGAGGCCACAAGCCATAGTGGGAGGGTCTAGGGAAGCAAAACTGCTTGTGCTATGGCAGCCAAGAAGCAGAGAAAAAGCAAGGGGTAGGGGACAGAGACACTGTACACCATTCTAGGTCATAGCCTTCATGACCCACCTCTTCTGCCAGGCCCTTGCTGCCAATAGGAAGTCAGCTCTACGGCTCCCATAACCCACTCACCTTCCGCAAGTCCCGCCTCTGGCAAATGAGACTCTTGCATGACAGCCAGATCCAGACCATAACACTGGCCCAGCTAGGCTTCTCTCCATCTAGCCTCCAGGCCTCTCACCTTTCGCCTGTGGGGCGTATGTGATTTCTGACTTAGAGAACATATTTTAAAGGGTTTCTCATATAAAAGAAAACGTGATATTTAAACTTGTGTGTATAATACACCTTCAGAAAAAAACAGAGAGCCATAAATAAGGGACAAGGAACCAGTTTACCTTCCCACCAACGATGTAGAAGTGTTCCTTTTTCCTGGCAGCCTCTCCAGCACTTGTTATTACTGATTTCTTGATGAAGGCCATTTTTTCTGGAGTAAGATGGAATCTTAGTGTTGCTTAAATTTGCATTTCTCTAATGACAAGTGTTGTTGAACATTCTTAATATATTTATTGGCCATCTTACTGGCCCATTTCTTGATTGACTCTTATTTTAGAGGGTCTAATTTTTTTATTTCTTTATGTGTTCTAGATCTTAGTCCTCTGTCTGAGAAATAGCTGGCAAATGTTTTTCTCCATTCTGTAGGTTGTCTGCTCATCCTAGTGGTTGTTTTCTTTGCTGTGTAGAAAACTTTTAATTTGATATGATGCCATTTGTTGATTCTTGGAACTATTTCTTGTCATTCCGTTTGACTCAGTGATTTCACTTTTAAGTATCTTCCCAAAAGAGATAAACACATCATATTACAGTGATACATGCATACCCATGTCTATAGAAGCATAATTCATGATAGCTAAGTCTTGGTCTACATGTCCATCAATGGATGGATGGATAAAGAAAATGCGATATTTGTACACAATGGAGTATTACTTTGTCATAAAAAGGATGAATTTGAGTCATTCTTAGGGAAATGGTTGCACCTTGGGGCCATAATATTACATGAAATAAATCAGACACTCAAACAAATTTTGAATGGTTTCTGTTATATGATAAAGCCAAAATATAAAGAACAAAATGAAAAATGGATAAAGGAAGTAGAAAGATTGATTTCAAATGGAAAGGGGGACAAGAATTTGAGGGAGTGGATGAAAAGGGGAAAATGGGATTTAAAACAATGAGTTGAGTGAAAAAAATAGAATAAGAGCTTTTGCAAATGGGAAGGGACCAAGAGATGAAAGGAGCAGGGAGGGTGGGAGGAGTAAGGACAAAAAGAAAGAATGAAGGAATGTTGTGCACATTTTCCAACTCCTCCTAAAATGTAATTATGTGCTTCAAACGTTACTTAAACATAGAATGGATAGGGCATACCAGACATGGCGGCGCATGCCTATCCCAGCACTTGGGCAGCTGAGGCAGCTGGGAGTTCAAGGCCAGCCTAACCTGCATAGCTGAGCTCAAGAACAGTGCAAACTACATGGTGAGACCTCAAAAAATGAAATGAGACGAAGGAGGGGGAAAAGGAGGAGGAGGAAAAGGAGAAGAAGGAAAGAAAGAAGAGGGTTGGGGAGGAAGTGGAAGAGGAGAAGGCATAGATTAGGGAGAGTGAAGAGATGAGCACCCGGCCCGGGCAAGCACCTGCTAAGATTTGCCCGGATGGGACTGAGTCATAGTCAAGGATCAGGGTGTCATTCCACATGGCTACTGTAGAGGGTGATGGTTGGTGTTAGGGTTCATATCTACAAGTCCCCTAAAGTGTCCTGGACTCATGGGTGGGGCTTTTCAGAGATGGTAAGACCTAAGGTTATGAATATGGATTAAGAACTGCTATAATTAAAGGAAAAGAGTGGTTTTCAGAACAGACGCTACAGATACACAATACAGATAGAGGGAAAGTTGATCTTTACAGAATCACAACTCATCAGTCACCTTCATGCTGTGCAGTGATTCCAGAATGAATGCTGGAAAGGGTGCAGGAAGAAAGGAACTGTCCTACTCTGTTGGTGGGAATATAAATTAGCAAACCCGCTACAAAGACTCCTAAAACAAACGTAGAAATACTGTTTGATCCAGCTCTAACATTCCTGGGTATATTCCCGAAAGCAAGGTAACATACGTCTTAGTTAAAACCTCATAGCTGGGACAAAACGCTCAACACTTACAAGGTACAGGCGAGAAGGTTTGTTTGTGCTCACAGTGTGTACAGATTTCAGCGCACAGCCTGCCAGGTCCAGCCAGGTGGCGTGGCAGAGGAGAACTGCCCATGCCGTGGTGGGCAGGAAACCCCGAGGCTCCCTTCTTTTTTCCTCTTTATTCCGCACAGGCTACAAACCTATTGGATGGTGACACCCACACCCGGGGTAAATCTTCCCTTTTCAATAAGTCAGTCCATTATCCATACCCAGAATTAAGCTAAACCAGTCAGTGGGCTAGTTCAGTATTGCACAGCCATGGCCTGTCCAGTCACTCCCAAAAGTTCCACCTATGAGAGCATGAAGCTTGGGGATGACATCTAGATACAAGCCATACCAACATACTGTAGAGATACCTGCATACATATGTTTATAGCAGTTCAAGTCACAATAGCTAAGCTGTGGGAAAGGCCTAGAACAGAAATGGATGAAGAAAATGTAGTATGCATGCACAATGGAATATTACTCAGTTGTAAAGAAGTATTTGCAGGAAAATGAATGAGATTGGAGAACATTGTGTTAAGCAAAATATCCGAGTCAGAAAATTAAATATTGCTTATTTTCTCTTATATGAGAAAAATAATACATAAGTGAAATGACAGGAAACCAGAACGTAGCATTCTGGAGAGAGGGAAGAGAGTGAGGGCAGGAAGGAAGAGGATTATGGGATTGAAAATGGTGATGTGTCATATGCGCCATTAATTTCCCAAAACAAACCTCAGTATTCTGCACTACTAATATGCACTAAAATAACGACACATTTTAGTTTTATGTTTTCCTTATAGAGGGAATATTTTAAATTCAAATTCCTTGTTTGTAGTAAAGTTAAATATGCATCCACCCTATGACAAAGCAATTCTATTTTCAGGTATTTATTGAAGAGAAATGAAAACACATGTCCGCACAAAGGCTTATCCAGGAATGTTGAAAGTAGCCTTGTCTACAATCTTTCCAACTGGAAGGAGCCCAAATGTCCATCAATAGGAGAATGAATAAACAATTTGTGGTATGTTTATAGAATGAAACAACACACAGTGATAAAAACAGAGCAGACTACCAAGGCGCATAACAACACGGTTGACCTTCAAACTCATACTACATGAAATAAGACAAAAGGTTACTTACTGTTTGACTCCGTTTATATGAAGTCTAAGAGCAAGCAAAATGTATTATGGTGAAAAAGTCAGACAATGGTTGTTCTGGGTTAGAGGGGAGGATAAGGAAAGAGACGTGGTAATTTCCTCCATTTTGTTTAGGTAATGATTACATGACTTATTCAAAACTCAAACTCATATGTGATATGTGTGCATTTTATTGAACGGGAACACTTCAATTTTTAAAGCTGTTAGCAGGATTTTTTGCAGGAATCTAAAGCTAACAATGTATTTGTTCCCCCACTGCTTTTTAAAGCTTTTCAAGTCTTAAAACACTGTAAAAGGCAACTATAAAATAGATCAACCATTGTAATAGACCAACTATAAAACATATTTTCAAAGACATGGAAGAGAAACACAAACAAGACATAAAAAGTTTATTCAAAGAGACATAAATACTTCATTCTAACTGCAATTTGGAAAGACGTTTTAGAACTTTTCAAATAAAAAGATGAGAAACCAATGACTCTTCATTTGGATATCTACAACCTGTAACTCTTTTACCACCTACAAATACATTTATTAAAGAACTGAAAGTTCAGATAAAAATTGATGAAATGTGAAAGCAAATTGAGTGAAACTATCAATTAGAAATTATTCTGGCATCAAGAAATAAGTTGTAACAGAAATATTTTTCAGATTACACGAAGAGTGAGAATGCCTGGAGAAGAGGTAAGTACTGAAGAGGGTCTTATTCTTTGATAATTGAATTAGTGAAGAAAAACATCACAAGAATTCATTAAAAAAAATTTGGTGCACAATTCTGACATTGACAAAGATTAAAAAGTCAAACAATATGCTACTAAAGCAAGAGCAACACACTGATTACAATGTCAAGTTGGCTAATGAATAATATCTCTTCAAAAAGTATTTAAAATTATTCACAAAGAAATTTTCAGTGCTCTGAACTAATGCAGCTAGCTCACATATGGAAGCAAATTCATTCCGGTTTTCTGTATTTGACAAAAATCCTGAAAATTTACTTCTTATAGCTGTGAATACATTGTAAGGCAGTCCAAGAACAAATTTTGACCAATGAAGCTGGAGGAAAACCTGAATTATCATTCTTTTCTCTCCACAGGAAAATAATTAACAAAATTCTTGTTACAGAGTCAACAATATGCAACCAAATTATGGGAAAGAAGGAAGAATAGAATTAAAGATGTGGCTCAAACAATCAATTAATAAAAATACTCCTAGGTGTTGTGATGTTTCTAGCATTAATCAGAATTTTAAAATTAGTAAGTTGTTGTGACTACTTTTCTCTTTGGAGTAAATATTTACCATCATTCTTTTTCTTAAAAAACATCTCTAAAATTATATTCATGTAAGACCCCATCAGATCTGAACATTTCCTTAGACTATGTGTTCATTACATGGTTGACAGGGCCTACCATCATTTTCCCTCCAGGTCTGACAAAAAGTAGGAGTTTGACAAATATATGTGCTTTACATTTAATGGGAGCGAACAGCCTGATGCATACAGTGGAAATTGGGAAGAGTGGGAACAATCCAGATACATGTGAGCTACAGAACAGATTTTTCTCCAAGGGAAAAATATCTTTAACTCTTGGGATATTTGTTTGGAAGATTTCAATTTTTAATAATGTTTATCCAATCCAGCCTTGCTGTAGCTTCCATTCCCATGGATACAGGGACTATTCAGCTAAAATTACAGGTTTAACATAAGATTCTCTACATTCAAAATAAAAATCAAATATAGTATACTTCACACTGCCTTATCAATAACTTTCTTATAATGACAGAAACTCTGACTTTCAAGTTTCATAACATATGGGGAGAAATATTACAAATGGATAAGGAAGATTTGAGCTTTTCCTGCGTGTTCAAGTACATCCTGAACTCAGTCATCTCCCTTTCCTCTGCAAACAAGGAAAGTAGTTTTACAACGCAACGAAAATTAGAAGATATTGTAGATCTCAGTTTTCCATGTGATCTCAAGTTGTTATTCTTCAAAATCCAAAACAGAAATGGGAGCAGTCACAGGTCATAGGTTTGCTTACGACACTACCTCAGGCCATTATCCCATCCAAACAGATGTGATCCTATTTTTAAAGACTTCTGGGAAAGGGAGATTCCCTATTCTCTCATAGCAACCCTTTCCGATGTTTAACAACACTTGCTGTCAGGGATTTGGGCTCTCTGAGCCCGGCTTGAGTGTTTTTACATGTTTTTATGCACTGATGTTTTTCTGAGTCCTCTTTTCCTCTTTTAATACGCATTTTCTCCCCTTGCTTGTTTTGCTTAATGTTTCGTAGACTTTATTTATTCATTTTCTTTGCAAATAAAAATAGAATTTAATGTCACCAAAAATGAAGCATAACATGTAGAATATTCTTTCACCTATCACAAGTATCCAGGATGGAAATGAATTTTCACTTGAATTTTATACAAATAGTACACAGGCATTTGATACACTGTGCCTGTGTCCACGTCTGTTAGACATTTGTGAACTTGTGTGAGTTGAAGATTTCTATTATTTTATTGAAATATATTACATTGGGAGCTTTAAACATACAATTTTGCTCTATCCTTCATTCTTTTATGACTGCTTTTCAAATTGTCCGTACTTTTCTTAAGTTGACAAAGTCTGAGGATGAAAATCCAATAGAAATCTGAGTGGTGCTGAGTATCTGGGGCAGACGCCTCTGTCTTTTCTGCCTTGTTAATGTCGCTTAATTCACCTGTGGCTGGGAAGCCAAACAATAAAGCTTAAACATCCAACCAGGCACATCTGTTATGAGAGGCGTGATTTGATGGGCTCCGGGAAAATGTTTTTGAAATAGTTCTTATTATTAAGATGTGACTACCTAAAATCCCGTCATTAGTGATTCACATAAGTTGACCTACTTCTCTGTGGGTGCCTTTGAAATAGATGAAGTTTCTAGTTATTCTCCTTTAATCACTGTACTCTAAGAAACTGGTCCAAACCTTCCCATATAAAGCATGGAGTACCTGGTAGATACCTGGAAATGGAGATTTAGAGAGAGTGTGCTGGCTCTGGAATGTACTGCTTCATGCCAATCATCCAAACGTTTACTTATAGCTTCTGCTTTCATCCTCAGATATATGGTCACTTTGGAAGTGTCCACCAAAATGTGGGTATGATTACTAGGTGAAGCTATAGGGACCCTGGAGAATTGCTTTAGACCCTTAGATCAGTCGCATCTGTTAGCTGGGTGACCACAGGTGGGTATTTAGTTTTACCTGCTCTGACCTTCCCACCTCAAGCAAAGAGTTTCTTGTAGCTGTCTTTTTGATGCACCTAGTAATGATATAACCATTATTGTAGCTAATGCCTGTTTCTCCCAGGGTTGGCGTACCTCAGCTATTCAAATGCACCCAGCCACAGATTCTTTTCTGCCTAGAGTCACTTTCTGTTTTGTTATCTGCATTTATTTCTACTTGTTTTCCTAAGATTCATCCTTCTATGTTTGCTTTCATTCTTATTGTCTTACTTTGGGCCACTGTAAAAAAGTACTGTAAGATGGTCACCTTATGAACAACAGAGACCTATTTCTTATAGTTCCAGAAGGTAGACCACAATCAGGGTGCCAGTATTATGGATCAGAGTGGGAGCTTTCATCTAGGTTACAGGGGTGTGTGTGTGTGTGTGTGTGTGTGTGTGTGTGTGTAAGCATGTGCGTTGAATCCAGGGCCTTCATGCTGGGGTACCTCCCTAGCTATTTTTATTTTGAGACAGGGTCGCACTAAATTGCTAAATTTCTCAGGCTGGGCTCATGTTGGTGGTCCTCCTCTTCCAGCCTCCCTAGTGCTGGGATTTTAGGCATCTGCCACCATGCCAGGCAGAGTATTGAATTTTTACTGAGTCCTCACAAGGTGGAAAGGTACCAGGCCACCTCTCTAACTTCCTATAAAGATGCTAATCCCATTCCTGAGAAGATACTCTTATGCCTAACTACCTTTGGAAGATCCCACTTCCAAACACCATTGCAACACATTTATGGTTTGGTTTCTAGTTAAGAATTTTTTATTAGCATATGCTTGTGGCACATAATAATTGCATTTATTTTGGGCAATTCCCACATATATACTATATCTTGATTAATTTTGACCTTTTTTCTTCCCTCCATCTATCCTCCTCCCCTCTTACCCAGACCCATGCATGATTTTTAGGGGCCACATTTAGTCTAGAACACCTACCAAGAAAACTGATCAGACTTATAACTGAACCGTTCTCTTTAGCACTTGATTCTTCACCATCATCTATGTGACTGGCTGATGGTCTGTGTGTGTTAACTCCATCCACCCTCGAGTGTTACAAGTTTTCAAATGAAGGCTCCTTTTTCTTCTTGCCTTTTCTTGTGCCCAGCATAGAATGTGAAACCATAAGAGCTGCAAAGTTCATGTTGCTTCACTGAGTTAAAACTCCAGGCCTCCCTATCACCTTCAGCTTCATTCTCAAATTCCTTTCCCTGAAGATGAAAGGTGCTAAAATTATTGCCACCGTGTGAAGGCTGTGAAACGATTTAAAAGAGAGCCAAACCTTCTTGAAAAGCATAGGGATTACATCCTGCAGGATTGAGGTACACAATAAAAACAACTTTGCTAATGACCATTTCTTTGGATTGCAAGCTAAGAAAATGAACCAGAAACTTCTGCAGAGCTGGAGCCGCATCTCCATGGTTCACTTGGTTCTTAGCCTTCTCCCTGGGCCTGCCAATCAAGACCCTCAGGAGAATGCCTTTTTGCCAAACAAAACCCTGACTACTCGAAATGAGGCAGACATCACCAGGGCACTACAGAGGCCAGACACCAGATGGTCATAATACATTTCAACTATTAAAAGTTAGGATCAGAAAGCTAAAGGTGAAGGTCTTATCTCATCTGTCAAATGATGTAAGTCATTAAATCAGGACAATCCAGTTATTTTTGGTTGCTATTTATAATGCACTCACGAGTTCATTTGGCTTGGCTGGCTTATTTCACTGTGTGTTGTATTTCACATTTGTTAAAAGCCAAAAGAGAGAGAGAGAAAGAGAGAGAGAGAGAGAGAGAGAGAGAGAGAGAGAGTTAGGAAATGACCTATACAAATTGCAGTTCCAAGTAAAAGAAAGATTTCTTCATGTGCCAATTAAATGTTGTCATGTTGGAGTTACTTGGTGAAATTTTGTATTATTTAAAATAATTTGAAGCAAGAGACCATGGGAAACTCTCCAGGTAAACTTAATCAGCCTTGAAAACATTCGTGAGATTTTGGGGTTATATTTTAGAATGAGTGAACACACACAAAAAAGAGGGTACATAAATTAGTTCCTTCCTTCCTTCCTTCCTTCCTTCCTTCCTTCCTTCCTTCCTTCCTTCCTTCTTTCCTTCCCTCCTTCCCTACCTTCCTCCCTCCCTCTCTGCCTTCCCTCCTTGCACTGGGCAAGGTGAGCTAGGGATTGAACCCAGAGCCTCCTCCCTGAGCTATACCCTCAAACCTTCTTTTCCTTAATTTTTTCCATTTGAGGTAGGGTCTCACTACCTGCACAGGTGGAACCAGGAATTGCCATCCTCCTGCCTCAGCCTTCCAAAGTGCTGGGATTACAGGTGTGTGGCATCATAACCTGCTGAATTGATGACTTTCTTAAGACCCTCATAGAAAAAGAGAAAATATTGGCAGACAGGGGCCTCTTTGCTGGGAAATTTTAAGATATTTTTTATTGAGAGGTAACTAGAGTTTAGTCTTGAAGGATATCCATGGGATATAATCTTGGTAACTCTAATACAGGGTCTGGAAGGAAGAGAAGGCCCAGTCAGTTGGAGACTGAGAATGTTTTATATTGACCAAATCATGAGTGTGCAGAATCACCCTCATCTTACTTGTCTTTCTCGTCGGCATCATCACGGGTAATATGTACTAAATACTTCCTGTTGCCAGGTTCTGTTCTAAGCATTTCTGTCAGTCTTTATTTTATTCTCCCAAAAATTCTATGAAGCGTGTGCTCTTCCTATGTTCATTTTAAAGATGAGGGAACTATAATTGCATAGATAGTAAGAATTACAGAATATTTGAGGAGTTAGAAGGGAACTTATAGCTCACTTTGCCCAATTTTCAATTTGTAGATGAGGACACTTGGGCCAGTCACATCGTGGTGGAAGGGCGTGGCAGAGCACAGCTGCTTAGTCCATGGCAGCAGGAAGCAGAGCAGGAGACAGCGCCAGAGAGGAAGGGCCCAAGGACCAGGTGGATACCCCAAATCCTGTCTGTGATTCACTCAGAGACACACAGAAGGGTACTTTACTACTCTCCTGGGCAGCTCCCAAGCTAGTCAAGTTGATAGCGCACCTTCATGGTCATATTGTGGAATTGAATATCTCTAATCATATATTATTTCACTGTCCTTTTTATAACATCACGGCTTATTTATGAAAGGGCAAATTTTAAAGGTGCCCAGTCGATAACTTGCTTTTAGTGTATCTTTAAATACGTATGGTGTAATCAAAACAGATGATGAATTTTTAAATTGAAAAATTTACCACAGTAAAAGACACATTACTATTAATCCCCCTCAAAACACTCTGGTTCCTTTTGAACACACTTATCCCATCATTCTTGTTGCCTTCTGAAGCAGTTCCAGAAGGTGTGGTCACAAACGCAAGGCTGCTGCTGTTGAGGACTCTCCAATGGAGAGGCAGGTTTGTAAATCCATGACGCGCCGTCCCCGCCCACCTTCTTCACCAGGTCTGGCACCGTGACACTTCCGGCTCCTCCCCCGAGTCAACATGGCCACGAAAGTTCAACGTTTTTGATCAGTTCAGAATATGGAGGCAGCCACAACAGCACAACTCAAGATCCTCACAGAAAAAGCCTTCCAAAACTGCTCCAGAAAGAACTGCAAGAATAGAGGGAAGAGGGTGGTGGGAGCGAGGAGGGGATTTTGAGGAGAATTCATGGCGATATGTCTTATTGTGCTACATATCTTTAATTTAAACATCCAGTCTATTATTCTATCTCAATTCACTAATGGTTCAGAATAACTTTTAAAATGAGAACCACACATAATATTTACTGAAAAAAGATGTAGGCAGATAGACATAGATAGGAGTCTTACATTATCGTTATTTTTTCTAGTTATATGTAAATGAGGCTGTGAGTACTTTAATAGAGCCACCGCATCCAATATCACATTTTCTGTGTAAAATTGAAAAGGGAGATATTTAAGAACAAAGTAAATCTGGTAGTTGTTTCATTTATGTGAAGATGTGATTTGAACTTGTACGTACCCATAAGAGAAAGGTACCGTTTATAGATATTCAGGTCTATTACTTTTACCTATTTACTCTGATAAGAACAATGGGTGTTGTGAGACAAGCTGAGAGTGACAACCAAGGGCTTCATTTATCTGAAATTAGAAGTGCCCACAATGGGTTGGCAGGGCTGTCGGCAGCATTGTGTGTTTCCCAGATCTCTCTAATTAGCCACAGAAAAATGTGCAGAATAGCACCCACATTATCCAAATTCTCCTTCGGATTGGCTACCTTAAAAACTATTTGCCTTTTGTTGCATTTAATATGTGTAATTATGCCTTCAGGCAACCTTCAGCCAACCTTCAGCATTGCGATCCCCTCCTCGCTGACCTGATACTCAGTTGCTAGTCACATGCAGTAGTCACTACTTATTAAAGTACCAAAGGTTGTTCCTGGGAAAAGCTCTTTAATAGAATAAATCAGATGTGGAGGACATGTATTCCCAGTGTCTGCTCCCTTCTTTGAAAATGGCGGAGTCTATGAAGGTATTCCCTTTGGCTCCTGGTTCTCTCTCCCGTCATCTCTCAGAATCTCCTCCTTTCCTGCCTCCCAAGCCCAGCCACATCAGCTTTTCAGTTCCTCCTTGCAACTGAGCTGGCTTCTTGTCTTGGGCCTTTTGCACTTTCAGTTCCCTCTTTCTGGGGCCCTCTTTCCTGGCTTTTCATCAGTTGGTTCTACCCTAAATTAGTAGGGTAGTGTCACTCTACTCTACCCTAATTTATTGCCTATTGGTTACTTGTTTTCATGTCGCATGACTTGCAATTGCTTTATTGGTTAACTTGTCTGCTCTTGGTTCCTCATGGAGCCTAGAAGCCTTACCTGCCCTGCTTGCCCGTGTAGTCTTGTCACTCGGCAGTGCCTGGTACACGACACTCATGCCATCATTTACAAATATAGAAATATATACATGTGTCTTCTTTCAAAAGCACTCAGTGGAGATAGAAAGTGGGGGTACCTATTAGCTTGGCAGTATGTTAACTGGGAAGGCACAAAAGGGGCCTTTTGGAGTGTTACAAACATTCTCCATCTTTGTCAAATTAATGGTTACATCAGCACACACATATGCAAAAATGAACCTAGCTGCACACTTGTAACTTGTATACTATATATATATAAGTTTTAAAAAATATTATTTTTCAGTCCATCAAGAGTTCACCAGGCCTGGCATTGTGACACTTCCAGCTCTTCTGCAAAGTCAAAATGGCCACGAAAGTTGAATGTTTTTGATCAGTTCAGAATATGTAGGCAGCCACAACAGCACAACTCAAGATCCTCACAGAAAATGCCCTCCAAAACTGCTCCAGAAAGAACTGTAACAATAAAGGGAAGAGTGTGGTGGAAGTAAGGAGGGTATTTTGGGGAGAATTCATGGCGACATGATCCCTATGAATGACATTTGGTGAGCTTTGTACCCTTGGTGCTTGGGGCAGGCATTTCTAAATGCTTGTGGGGGAAAAAATCAACTTTGATTATTGGAAAATAGTCATTGCCTTGAAGGACAGATGCAAGATCAAGAACACAACAGTCTGCTACCCCTTACTACCTCCAAAGCTTCATATTGTTCTTCTAACACAGGCCTGTTTTAACTATGGCCCCAATTTTGTCATTATATAAGACTTTTTTCAGGTAGGGGAGTTGCATACATTTTAGTGGCAGACAGCCCAGAAAAAAATAAGCAACCTAGAGTAAAATATTAACTTAAAACCTAAGGGCATTTATCCAAAACAATACAACATCAGGTACATCTCTGCTGGTTGAGGATTTCCCAGTCTTATCCAGGAGAAATGATTACGAAGCAATGATAGGTAAAATTAGAGGGCACCAGGGGGCCATAGAACATATCTATTCCCTGCAAAATGTTTTTACATTAATTAATATATGCAAGAATTTTTTAAAGAACGTTTTGAGGGCTGGTTCCAGGAATCAAACTCAGGACCTCATGCTTACCAGGCAGGCTCTGCCCCGCTAAGCTAAATCCTCTCTCCAGTGCAAGAATGTGGATGAGAAATGACATACTAAGTAGTTCCTACACTAAAATTTTGTTTTCAATTTCCTCCATATATAATATCCTTTAACAGCAGATACATTCTTTCTTTGATATAATACTTTTAATCTGCTACCTTAATTTACATAAAATTTCTATCTAAGGACATGAACCGCTGCCCAAACTTAGTGATAGCTATTTGACTTCGTTTAGTTTTCTTTTCTTAAAATGCGAAGTTCAGAGCTATATTAAAAAGGGCCAAATCTACCAGAGATCAGCCCAATAGAATGGGATTGGGTCAATTCATCGTTCTCAGAAATCTCAAAAGTGTAGGGACTTAGGCACTAATAAAAGACTTCATTGGTAAATCAAGACAAATATATTTTCCCCAAAATGTTTTAAAGGTAATGAGAAACAGCTTTTGTTTTAGACCATATATAATATATCAAATTTATATTTCAAGGGTTTGAACAGACATTTCTAGCTTCTGCCTTTATCTACCATTATCTACTGGTCTATATACACTGATTTCTTTGATATTGGAAATTGATGTTTTACCCTAAGAAGAACTTGGAGGAATTTGATGTCCCCTACTCTTTTTTATGTCCATTTCTTCTTCCTTCCTTCAGTGTCTCTGTTGTGACTCTAGTATTTCATATTTTATAATTGGATAGGAACTTCCTTGTTGGAGGTACAGAAAGGGGACCCCAGACTAGCTCAGGGTCAGAGCTGATGCTGTGTTTTGAGCTGACAGAGCAGCCAGCTGCCCTGACCTAAGAATCTTGCATCCAGGCTCTAAACAGAGCATCCTCTGTGGCCAGTGATGCTGCTCCAGGGTTAACCTCTCTGCATATCATCTTTCTTTGCATGTTAGCATCCGGTCCAAGCTTTGGACCTCTCTGTCCCATCCCCCTGCAATCCTCCCTATACTGTGTTATCTCTATCTTATTCTTTGTCACGATAAATCAGTTTAGGTTCTAAATTAGTTGTCATTCTGGAAAAGCAACCTAATAATGTTTCACAGGAATTAATGACTAATTAAGAGCTTAGGTATTGAGCTCAGAATTTAGTAGCTAGTCAGGGGAGATTTTGACTGGTGAAAAGCCCAACACCTGATTCTGGAGTTGGACAAGGGTGATGAAATAGTGTAAGGTGGGGTGTGTGGTTAGTATGATGTCCCCAAATTGTTAACGTTGTACCACGCCAACATTTCCCTATATCTAAGGTAGCATTTCAGGGATTAGTGATCCTAGATAGACTCTCATTTCTACTTGCTGTCTCTTAATCAGATTTTATTTGTTTGTTTGTTTGAGATGTGGTCTCACCACATAGTTTAGGTTGGTCTTGAGTTCCCTATGTAGCCCAGGCTGGCCTCGAACTCACAGCAATCCTCCTGCCTTAACCCCTCAAGTGTTGGGATTAGCCTCTTGAGTGCTAAGATTTATTCTTTAGTCTTTAGGCTTATCCATGAAATATCATTGATGCTTCCTTCCTTAGAATAAAGACCTGATGTGGGCAACCCTGCAGGCTCTCTAGCAAATGAGAAGCTGGTTTCACCAGCAGGTCAGAGTATAAAGCATGCAATATCCTTCCATAAACAGTGGGCAGTGATGGTCTCTGGCTTGATTGGAAAATCATCAAAATTTGTTTGTGTCTTCTCATCCCAGCAGCTTGATTCTCTCTGGCCCTTCTCTTTTCTATGCACCCCTATATTCTGGGCTCCAGCATACCTCCATGCTCTCTCCACCTTTCTTATCCCCAGGGTAGATCATTCACCAGGAGCTTTTCTTTTCTATCATATTTTTGCACAGATGAAATCTGGTTTTAAAAAGAGCTACAAGAATATCTTTGAAAGAACAAAAGGGATCAGCATGTCATAAGATATCACATAAAATCAGAGGAAAGTGGCAAAAAAGCAGAGAAGTGGGCTTGAGGGAGCGAAGCTCAGTGCTGCGGTGCCTGCCTAGAATGCAAAGGGCCTGGCTAGATTTAATCTCCAGCGCTGGGGGAGAAAAAAAGCAGAGAAAGTTCTCAGGCAACCAGCCAAGCCCAGTTTAATCTTAGGGGCAAACTTGAAAGCATTAGAACTCATCTGGAGAGCTTATTCACCATGGGGTTTCCTGGTTCTAATCTCGAGAATACTGTGTGTGTGTGTGACCGAACCTAGAGATAGACAGATAATAGAAAGATAGATAGACGGACAGACAGATACTTTTTTGAGGTACAATCTTGCTAAGGTGATAGTTTGCCCAGTTGATAACTTGTTCAGGCTGGGCTTGAACTTTTGATCCTTCTGCCTCAGCTTCCCAGAGTGCGGGGATTACAGGTGTGCACCTCCATGCCTGGCTAGGAGTTCTGGTTTTATAAATTCGGGGCAATCAAGACTTTGAATTAAACACTCCCAGAAATGTTTCTACAAGTGGAAAGATATTTAGCGAAATGCTGGAGTATGCGATGATATGTGGTTAGTTAGATCTCTGTCTTCCGGGTCCATAAGGATAAGCATTTTACCCTTTGATCCTCACAGATATTACCCTGGATCACACTGTAGTTTTAGCTGATTGGCCCTTTATTATTACCACCTTCTTCCACTTCAAAGGATGTTACAGCAGGATGAAGACACTGCTCTACATTAGATTGCTGGGACTTGTATTCTAGCTACAACTCAACAGACAGGTAGATTTTCCCTCAAAAGCCTTTTCTTGACCTAATATTTGGATAGCTAAGTATTCTTTACATCACATAAGTCATGACAGTGCTACACTTTCCTGCATTCACCAATTAAAGGAATAGTAAGTGGGTGATCCATCAGATAGGCAGTTCTAGTCATTACTTTTTGCTAAGATCTAAAGCTAGATGCCATTTTTTTCACCAGAACCCGCACACAGCTGGTAACCCCTTTAGCATCTTATTTATAGTACTATAAATTTATCTGAGGAAATGGCATGCCAATGGATTCATTTTGCACAATTTTATAGAGGAATTTATTATAATGATTTATAGAGAATTTGCAGTTGTAGGGCATCAAGCACATTGCCTTGACCAGCTCTCTAATTAAAAAAAATAGGGAAACCAGAGTCAAAAGAGAGATGTAAGAGTTATCCCAGGTTCCAAGTCTGCACAGCTCCTCTTTTGTATGTTAACCTTTTCCATGAGGAATTTACTTTCCTCTTTCCAGATTTGGCATGGCCGATCTCATCACCCACTGCCAGGACATGACGGGGTTGAGCTACCTGGGAAGAAGGTCTTTTCCCATTGGGGTTGCTAAATAGGAAAACCGTGGTCTGGGACTGCTGCCTCCACTCAACAGAATGTCTGAAAGGGCAAAGGGAAACAGAGGTTAAGGAAAGCTGAGATGGAGGAAAACCCAAACAAAATAAAGGCATATGTGCTGCGGGATCTCACTGAGTTAAAAGTTAGTTCCTGACCTCTGGCTATTTGATTCAGTGAAATCTTTCTCCCTTAAACTCGTTGGACATTGATGACCGACTGAAAGAGGCTACATGGTCATGTCTGCTTTTAGAATGTGCTCTGGCACCTCATTCTTCTGCCAGGGCACGTCGATTGTTATGCTGTGCTACAGTAGATCTTGATGATCTGTTATAAATGCAGAGTTCTGGGATTACAGATCTTCCCACGTAGCAGGACTGGGTGGTAAAGATTCCAAATGTGATTTTGGAGTGAGAGGCACTTTTACCGTGGCCTGGGTATAGGGGGTTATTCTGTTCACTGGGTGTCTCAGTTTATTCTAGCCACATTGTTCCGCTTGAGAGCTACAAACAGTTGCGGGCTTGGAATTTTATCTCAGCTGTTGCTTCTGCCTTTCAAAGTCAGTCCTCCAGCTATGTGCACAGCTAATTTCCTTCAGGACTTGGCAGAAATCTCCCTTCTCAACAATCCTATCCTAGCCTCCCTGTTTAATATAGCAATGCAACCATTATGCCCCACCCATATTTTTTACCCTATTTTATGCTCCTCTACCCCCCAAACGCTTTACCTTTTCCAGTCCAATACAACTTACCTGTCACGTGTACAAGCCATCCCATTCCTTCCCCACCCTCCTCTTCCAACTGGAACACAAGCACTTTGCAAGCAGGGCTCCTTCATCTGCTCCCAGATGGGCCTAAAGTATTTTCTGCACATAGCAGACACTCCATACCTTTTTTTGAATGACAGTGAATTCAATTCAAAATGATTTTTCTGAAAGCACTGAAAAATGCCGTATTGTCCTGTAGTCATTAATTATTTCACTTTGTTAAACCTTGTAATCCAGGTTACCAGATTTTCAATCCCTTTGAGACCAGAAAGTGCTAAGAAGGACACTTGAGGAAAGGATGCTCTGTTTGGTTGCTGATGTTCCCTGTGGGCATCCAGGCCGGTGGTGGGGGATGGGGAGCCGGGCCCTGCTCAGCCTCACTACCTGGGGAGCTCTTTAGCACAGCCTGCACAGTTTTCTAACAATGCCAGGTTTGTCTTTGGGGTTTTTTGTTTGTTTGTTTTAAGGGAAATCTTTCTGTTACTATCTTGCCTTTTACATATAATTAAGTGGAGAGTCACTAAATACGGATGACACACTTGGGATAGAGACAGAAAATATGTATTATGAGAGATAGACTCTTGGAGAGGAAAGGCCTCCCCACCCCTTGGAGAGAACTCAAAAACAGCAGGCCAGGGGGCCCCAACTTGGGAAGAGGCAGCTGCAGCAGACAGTGACAACTGTGACAGCCCCATAGACAGGAGGCTCTGGAATGGCTGGTGTGGAATGGCTGGAATGGCTGCTTTGGAGGGGCAGTGGCTCCCTGGCAACTTCAAGCACTTTCACCAAATTAGAGGCAGGCAACTAAGACGTATTTACTTAGCGATAGCGAGTCTTCCGCGCAGACGGACCGACAGCACCTAGTTAGCACACATTCACACATAGTTTTACTTCCTATTCAAATCGATCCAGGCCATCTCCTTTAGATTTTGATTGTTTTAAAACAAAGTAACCACAGGAAAGTGTAGAATAAAGATTCTTAACTGAAGATTTTTTTTCCGGTGTCCTCTTTGGTGGTGGGATTGATCGTCAAACTTGATGTGTTTGCTTTGCTTAAAAACAAAACAAAACACCCCAAACCACCCAAACAGCTTATTTTAGCTATCCAGTTACCTGAATGTCTTACTGGTCACACTGTATTACCTAATCGGGTCTTCTGAAGACGCATTTAAGGTTTCAGCTCACATTCATTCTAGTGAAGAAAACTGCTGTTTTTTCCCTTGCTCAGTCTCCGGGAACTTGGGCAGCTGCTGTGGTACATGCTGAAGGAAAATTGGAGTCGTAAAGAAACTGCTTAATTTTCTCTATTAAGCAATTAAATAAAATGGGTCCTGGGAGTATCTAGCAGGTGGGCTTAAAAGTGAAAAAAATGTTCAAAAATCAATTCCTTTAATGTTTTATTTAAACATTAAATAGATGTTTAAAGTTGTAACTTCATACATGTAAAAAGAAAGTGATTTTTCTCCCTATTAAGGAATGCAAGTGAAATCAAGAAAGCTGCACTTTAAAGTACCTGTACAATGACAGGACAAGCTGTTTAAGCAGAAGGCCCTGAATTTAAATAAGATCAATCTTTAAAAGGTCATAATGTACCCTATCCCAAATTGTTCAGAATTTTTGCCTTTGGAAAAAAATCAGTAGAAAGTATCTTTCTGTTTTATTTTGGAGAATCGTGCTTCATAACAATGTCGCCATTGCACGGGGACCCCCCTCCATACACGCTGATTATAGGTCAAAATGAAAAACAAAACAAAAAACGAAACCAGCGGCGCTATTCCCTCAGTCACGAAAGGGGCTGTCCTTCCTTTTTAATGTGTTCATTTCTAATGAAAAAGGAAGGGAATATTTTATATGTCTTGACATTTGGTCCCTTTCCACGAAATATGAAACTGTGGACGCAAAACATTCCGCAGTTATTGGTGAAATACCTGCTTTAAAAGCCGAACCACAGCTAATATCTTTGGCTCGGAATTCCAGAGACTAATTTCCACCCCTCCCACGGAGTCACCTGCTCTGGGGGAACCCCGGCCAGAAAGCCGGGTCGCGCCAGGTCAAGTCTTACGCGTCTCTGTTTACTCCGCCCCGGGCAGGGCGGTGGCGGCCGGGGGGCGGGGTGGGAGCTCGCTGCGGCCAGCAGCGCCCAGGGTTCTCTGCTCGGCTCCCCGGGGCGCGGCTGCTCGGGCGCCCGGGAGGGGCTGCACGCGGTGCCCGCCCGGCTGGGAGACCACCCGGGGGAGGTGCTCCGGGCTCTGACAGACGGAGGTGCAGCCACTGGTTGGGCTTCGGCACCGTGGCCTCCGGGGAACCTCCCCTGAGGGTGCGCCAGAGTCCACACTGTAGGGTAACGGCTCGAGGGAGCCCCGGTATCCCCGGGGTATCGCCGGGCCGGGGAGGAAGCCGGAACCCCGACCCTACTGGCCTGGGATTCCCCTTCCCTTACGCCCCGCGGTCCCAGGGCTGGGTGCGATTTCTCTCCCAGCCCTTCCGAGGAGAGCAGAGCGCGCTGCTGGAGGTCCCAGCGCGCCCCACCAGGAAGCAGGCAGCTGCTTCACGAGCCGCTGCCCAAGCCCATTTGAATACCGAGGCGAGAGGGCGGGCCGCATCCTCAGAGCGGGGTGCGCCCGGGGCGCCCCGGGGAGTGACCCTGCGCACAGCGCTTGGGGCAGAGTGCGTGAAAAGTTCGCTCTTCCGCTGGGGCGCGGGGCCAGACTAGCAAAACACTTTTCCAAGCTCCACAAACGCAGCCACGAGCTATCTGATTTTGTTTTTCTGATAAAATCGTGAGCAGAGGCCGAGGCGAGGAGAGGCCAAGGACCAAAGAGCTACCTGGACGAAATTTCAGGACACCACTAATTATGTAATTCCGGCGGTCTGGAAGGCAGGGGAGGATTCTAGGGGAAGAAGGGGTGGGGTAGGGAAGGAGGTTTCCACATCCTCAAAGGAAATTCGCAGGCTCCTCCAGACGCCCCAGGGCTTCTGCTCGACAGGCAGAGGCCCGCTCCCCCGGGAGTTCCCCGCTCACGGCGAGCGGAGCGCGGCAGCGAAGTTCCCGCGCCGGGCGGCCACGCCGGGATCCAGCCCTGCCCTCGCGGCGCCTCCCGCCCGGTGGCCCGGCGAGCCGCACATCCCTCGCCGCTCGCCGGCTCCAGACTGGTTTTTCTGGTTCGGCCTCCCTCCCTGGGACTCGCTGGGGGATCCGATGACGTCGCTGACTGAGTCTCTCCCTCTTCCTCCCGCCTCCCCCGCCCGCCCTCGCCGCGCGCTCCTCCTGGTAACTTCTGTTCGGGGAGGCGCTGCCAGGAATAACCCGGTGCGTCCACAACCCGGGCGGAGGGAGGCGGTCGCTGCGGCTCCCGCACGCAGACAGCTGCGGCCCGGGCCCCGCGGCTCCCGCTGCCCCTGCCCGGGGTCCATCTCCGCACAGTGTCCGAAAAATAAATAAAGGCGAGAGGAGCCTGGGGCTGGCGGTCGGGATCTTTTCCCTCCCTCGGCGCCCGCCCTCGCTCTGTCCTTAAGGAAATGCTACCAGACCCCCCCCACCAGACACGCTCAGCCTTGGCGAGGAGCGGCCGCCGCGGCAGCGAAAACAAGGGCACCGGGGGGGTTTCCTCCCCTCCTCCTCTCCCGTCTCCTCCTCCTCTTCCTGCGCAGCGGTGACTTTCCAGGTGAGCGGCCGGCGCGCCCGCGAGGATCCCCCTCGCCCGCTCGGGCTCGCCGCCGCGGCGCGCCCTCCGCCCGCCCGTGTCACCCGGCGGCGGCCGGCGCTGACAGCCGCCCGGGGGCTCGCGGCCCGGAGGCGGGCGGGCTGCGTGCGGCGGGAGGCGGGCGGGAGGCGAGGGGGTGGAGAGCTGAAGAGCGGGGCGCCGCCGAGCGCTGTCTGTCCCCGGCGGAGGAGGGTCTCCACGAAAACATCCTCGGTGACTGTGGCACAAGTATTTGCCAAGTTGTGTGTGTTGGCCACTCAAGCTCCCCGGAGCTCGGAACAACTTGGAGGGTCTCCTGGGTCCTTAACAGTCTTTCTCCACGCCTCGACTTCGGGGTGCGGGGTGCAGTGCCGGGGTGCGCGGAAGGCGCAGCGGCCAGGGGCACGGCACAGCGGCTGGGATCTAGGTCCCTCCTCGGCTCGGTAAGTGGCCCGGCGCTGTTTCGCCTGTCTCCTTCGGCGCGAGGAGCTTGTTTCACTTTATGCTGGAAGCGCCGCCGCCGAACTCGCTCGCCCCCTCCCCGGCGCGCGCCCCCGGCCCCTTCCCCGCGTGCGGAGGGTGAGGGTCGGAGGGGGCGGGGATGGGGAGACCTCGGGAGGGGGGTCCGGCGCGCGGGGAAGTGCGGGGAATACCCTGGCCGGGGATCTATGCAGATGAGGGGAGGCTGCTTTGCGTAATGTCCTGGGGGGAGGGGGCCGCGGGAGCGCTGGAGGCAGGAATGCGCCTGGCTGCTAATGAGGGACGTGCACCGGCGCGCACGGCCCGGCCACCGCTGCGGCGGCCCGCGGTCAGGTAGCGGGGGAGGGGGTGCGGGCGGCGCGGGCGCGGGCGCGGGCGCGGGCCGGGGGCGGGCGGCGGCGGGCGGCGCGAGGGCCGGGCCGCCGGCCTGCGGCCGAGCGAGCGCAGCGGAGGCGCCGGTGTGGGCATTTCTGTGGCTACCTTCTCCTTCCGAGCAAGGAAGGAAGGAAGAAGGAAGGAAGACGGGCAGCGGAGCGCGGAAGGAGGGGACTGTCTCGATGGAAGGGTCAGGCGAAGGCGCCCTCGCCTTGCGGGTGCACCGGCCGCACAGCCGCTCCGGCAGCCGCCGGCTGGACCCTGGCGCGCGGAGACGGGTGGGGGCGGCTTGCATGCGTGTTTTTCTGTGCGTCTGGCCAGGGAGCGGGAAGGGGCATGTGTGTTTGGGCTGTGCACCGTAGGGAGCTGGGTCTGCGTCTTTATGTCTGTTCCCTGAAGTGGGTGGAACGTTGGCCCGTTCCGGGAATGTTCCATGACGTGGTGCAGCCACAGGAAGGGGGTTAACGAGGGGCTCTCTGCCGCGGCGGCTCTGCCGGCTGCTATCAAAGCAGATGTGCGGCTGCTGCTTCTCCTCTCCCCGCCCCCCCCATTCTGTGCGTCTGGTACTCGTAGGGGTGAGAGGAAAACGCTGCTGTGTGTGTGTGTTCCTGTGTGTGTGCGCGCGCGCGAGTGTGGGGTGATGTGCGTGTGTGGTGTCTGTCGTCTTTGGCGGGGGGACTCCAGATCGGCTCTGCCACCCCAGCTGTTATCACGGATCGGTGCGCTTATACGCATGTGCCTCCCGCGTCCTGTTCCTCTTACATAACACATCTAGCGCAGCAGAGGACGCGAGAAAATGCGACCCCAACCTTCCTAGCCCAAATTGTGTGGGGAGAGAAGGTCGAGAAGTGTCCGCGGGTGTTGTCCTTTAGGGACGTGGCTCCCAGTGGGAAAGAGGCGGAGGGGAAGGAGGGTTTCATCCAGTGGCTCAGCTCTTCACTCTCTTTGCCACTTGAAAGCATCTAACTAAAAAGGACTGCAGGGACTAGACCTCCATAAGGGGAGAGCTTTCTCCACGGGCAAGTGGGGGCCTTAACCGCGGGGTACAGAGAACAGAGGGTCCTTATACAGGCGCTTGGAAGAGACCTGCAGTCCTGCGTGCTTGGTCTGGGGGCAGTGAGGAGGAGACCGGAGGAATCTGTTCCTGGGTTTCGCTGGAAGCCTCAGGACACCTGTAATGGCTTAGAATTCACACAGGAAGCTGTGTGCAACTGACATTGCAAAACCCTTATTCTCTGCACAGCTATGTAGGCCTAAAGTGAACACAGAAAAGCTTGTTTCCGGTACTTTCATTATAATGGAAAATTTGAACTGATTTTTTTCTCCTGCCATTTTAAAAATAACTCAATTTATCTTCAAAAAAATATTGATACTCCTCCCCTATCTTCAAGGCTGGACTTCACGAATTCACAGGAGAACTGTGTTTTCTAGCATGCTCCGAGCCCTAGTCAAGGGCTATTGATTTTGCTCTTCTGTACAGCTGTTTCTTTTGCAGTGAATAATGAAGCCCAGAAATTACTTGAAATATTAATAAGATTCATTTTAATTAAATTTGCAATGATCTGCCCTTCTAGAAGAAGGCCATATAACTTTATTAGAAGCATTTCCTCTAGTGATACAGTAATGTTTGGTGACATTTGTCCTTGAGCAGATAAAGTTGCTTTGAATATTTGCATATATATTCATATATATGAATATTTACACATATTCATATATATGAAGCAAATGGCTGCTTTTAAACCTTGTAAGAGTGCCAAAGTAAAATTTTAACCAAGTGGATTGTATAATGAGTAGACTGGTTTTGATTTTTAGGATAGGGGCCAAGTAGTTTGTCAAAATAGAGATGCTTTCTTGTGAGTAAAGTGAATATCATTTCCATTGCTAAGAGAAAATTCCTGTGAAATCTTGAGGAGTCACAGTCCCAGATTACAAATGTGCATTTTGTTGTTTTCAGCTGAAGGAGATTTACCAGTACCTACTTAAGGACAGTATGCTTCAAGTGTCATAAACCCGTTGGACCACTAGGTTTCAAATATGCAGTGTATTTCACATATGCAGGAAAATGTTATATTACAATGGTGGCCCGTTTGAAAGTTGTCTGATACAGTTTCTTGCTTTGAGCACAGGTCAGACACAAAACAACATTTCCTTACAGGTACCTGTGCTTCTGTTATGGTGACTATATCTGGTGTGATTGAATTTATTAGGCACAGCTTATATTTACATATGGGTATTTAAGATTACATCCATATAAGGTTGATTTGGGAACAATTTTGGGAATAGTAGTATATAGTAATGGTACAGATTTAAAATTTAGTTGATTCATTTTTAACTGATTAGATTGTTATGGAGATATTTGGCAAAATGCTATTAAAGTAGATAAGACATTCCTATGTTTCTCTGGAACCTGGGTGTAAAAAATTGATTGTGTATAACATATTGCATAAGGAAATAATGCTATTTGGCTACATGAAGATTAACCAGGAGAGTCTTTTGATGGATCAGGCTCCTTGTACATGAGATGTGTTTATAGACGTTGTGGTTACTATGAAAACAAAACAGAAGGCAACATACATGCAGGCGTGCCATGGGGAATGGTGGTGCATGTGTATGCTTGAGCTTTTGGCATTTTGACACTATTCAGAACACCAGGTTGAATCTTTTATGCTGATTCGGTTTAAAATGAAGAATCTTATTAAAAAATCTGCCATTTTATTTAAGAGGTGGGGCTCATTTAAGCAGCAACAACAAATAACTATTTGTATTAGTTTTAGATGTGTGAATTAGCATTAGTGTTTAGCTGCAGTTAACTTGAAAGCTTAAAAATATTGAAAGTAGATTTAAAGACCTCTAGAGAATACTGTTTGGCCTAGGTGAAAGTGTACTCCTTTAAGGTGTGAAATACCTGCTGTAGTAGCTTTTATAATATGGGAAAGGAGCAAAGATCAACTAGCTATACAGTTGTGGATTAAACAGGCTAACTATCTCCAGTCTGTTAAAAAAACAGACAAACCAGTTTTTACATTTTAGTACTCATTCAACATCAGCAGAACTGTCTGTTGGTCTGTACATTAGTCCTGTAGGTGGAGAAGTGGTTCACAGTTTAAATCTCCGCCTGAAATTATTTGATGACCTGTTTCTAATTCATGAAGTAATATATGACTCTGGCACATATTTTGGCTAAACCTCAGTATGGAAGTGTTAGAACATTTATAGTGATATTATGAAAAGGAACAGAGGAAGTTTGCTAAGGCAACTTGTGGACTTCAGGTTTCCTAAGGAACTTTAAACCATCCAGAGTTCCTGCATTTGCTTTAACCACACAGACATGTTCTTCATTGCGTAAAACTTTAGTGAATATTCATGTGAGAGTGCAGAGGGGTGAAGGAAATTAAGGAAAAATGCATGAAAATAAGATTTGGCGATTTGAAGGAAATTGAACAGTAATGTTATGTTCTGTTTGCTCCTGATCACAAGTAAAATACTGCTTCCTATGATGCTATTTGTGGTCATGCTTGCAAAGAAGAGACTATAAATCAGCATTTGTAGTTATGCAGTGGCTTTTGAGAAAATATGTGAGGACTTCATTATTGTGACAAAGGTCCAAAATAGTCTTGTGAAAAGGGGTAATGTGTCTTTGCTGCTCTGTGCAATCTTTGGTTTCTCTGAGATGAACCATGGATAGAAGTATTCCATTGATATAGGCCTATGCTGGGTACACAACTGCATTAGAATGGAATCAAAACTGTTGGATATTTGGGTCAGTGTAGTTCTGAACCAAAAATGTGTCAATCTTAGTGTATGCTTCCATGATCCACCATTTCAGGTATGAAGTTTGATCAAAAAATATGGTGAATGTGTAAACCTTTTAAAAAATTTTACAGTAAGAGGCACACTGCCATTTATCAGCATCAAAATATTCTTTCTTGTTTTGAACACACTGATCCCATCATTCCTGCTACTTTCTGAAGCAGTTCTGGAATTCTTTTCTTGTGAACATCTATTTTTGTGGTATTGGGAGTCAAATTTAGGACCTTGCGCTTACCAGTCAGGTGCTGGGTCACTGAGCTATGTCCCTGGACCCTCTTGTGAATGTCTTTAGCTGAGCTGTCCTAACTGTATATAATGTCCTGAACTGATTCAAAACATTTACCTTTTATGGTCGTTTTGACTTGGTGGGAGGGCTAGAAGTTGTACAGTGCCAGATCTGATGAATAAGGCAGCACTGTAATGTTTTTATTTGAACAAATTGCCTTAAATGTTTGATCAATGAAGGGCAATCACAAAATATGAATGTTTACATAAAATTTATTATAGTAAAAGACATTTCCATTAATTCCCCTCAAAATCCTGCCCCCTTTTTGAACACACTTATCCCATCGTTCTTGGCAATGTGTCTTTTACTATAATAAGTTTTTTAAAATTTAAGCATTCTTCTGTTTTTTTGGTCTTTTTGAGACAGGATCTCACTATGCAGTTCAGGCTGGCCTTGAACTCACCATATAGCCTAGGCTGCCTTGAACTCGCAGCAGTCCTCCTGCCTCAGCCTCCCAAGTACTGGGATTATTAGTGTACACCACCATGCCTGGCTCATCATATGCTTCAATTATGCATTGTATTCACTAAGACATGAGATCTGTTGTACAAATATACTTTGGATTTCCCATCAACTTAAAGTTTAACTTTTAACTGCTTAAAGAAAGGAAGAAAAGAAAAGAAGGTAAAAATGATACATGTCTGAGGGTGATTCTGAACAGAAGGCAGGTGGAGGGCTGGCCTATCACTTATGGGCTCCAGGATGGTTAATGGTAGTGTGAAGAGTTAATCTGGGTTGAGTGTGGTGGCGCATGCCTGTAATCGCAGCACTCAGAATGGTTTAAGTAGGAGGATCACTCAGAGTTCAAGGCCTGCCTAGACTACATAGTGAGACCTTGTCTCAAACCCCACAAAACCCAAAGGAGTTATTCTGGGAAGGCATAGTGGTACGGGCCTGTACTCCGAGTACTTTGGAAGGCTGAGACAGGAATATTGCAAGTTTGAGCCCAGCCTGGAGATGTAGCCCAGTCAGAGGTGCTGGGTTTAATCACAGTACTATTAAAAAGAAAGTTAACTCAGGTCCACATTTTAGACTTGTTAATCATACGTACAAGTTCTCTTTTCAGAATACTAGGACAGAGGTCCTGTCATCGATGAGCAGGGCAGTTCATTCATCTAATCATTCACATATTTTCTCTGGGTCGTATTTGTGCCTTGTGCTTTGGGACACCAAGGGTATAATGATGACTCAAATCAGAAAAGGAGTTTATAATCTCCTGGGCTTGACAGGTATTACTCACACAGTGAACCATTGTGCAGTACCACATTTGTTTTAAGTGCTATGCGAGACACATAAACGATATATATCACCTCTAGCTGGGAGCCAGGAGTCAAATAGAAACAAAAGATGGGCCAGAAGGAGGAGAGTGTTCTAGCAAGAGAGTGCAGTGCAAAAGCCCTCAGCTTGGGAGGTAATAGTGTTTGCAGGAGCTGAGAGCAAGCCAGCGAGGCTGAGGGGCAGATCTCAGGAGAGAGGTGATTCTAGCTAAGATAGACCTTGTGGACAGGGTGGACCACGCAAATTGATTATCTACTATGGCATAAATGAGGAAGCTCCTGGCATAAACCAGGACTTATGATGACCCTGTTCTTAGCTGTGTTACAGCCTGATCTTTGGAGAGGGATTTGGAAGCAGAGGTGAGGCCTACAAGTTGGAAGAAGTTTATGTATAACAAATCTCTTTGAAATGCTTCCCAGTCAATTGGTTCTTACCCCAGGGAAAATTTTTGAAATGCTGATTTCAGTTTGAGGACTTACCTGTGAGTTAGCTGTTAGTGTTAATAGGACTATTCTATATACAAATGTATACATGGAATATCCATATATATAAGCTTTAAAATATACTTATTTGGGGCTTTGGTGAACTGAACTGGCCAGCATCACTGATTCAGAGAATAAATATCTACCAATTCAGAAGTGATTACAAGGTCACAGTGAGAAATAGCCATCCAATCTTTGGAGCCCTGCCAAAGCCGGATCTATGTGTTACTAAACAGCTAATGAAAGAGTGAGACATTCAGTCCTCCACATAATTCTTCTTCACAGGGGCAAACATCAAGATCTTTGGAGAAATTTAGAGGTTTTCTTACTGTCCACATGATTAGCAGTCACTGCAGCATGAAATACTGTGAAGGAAAAGAGAAGAAACAAAGTTTAGTGAAAATAACTGCCCCTTTCCTTTGTCAACTGTATCATTTTATTAATAGTTCCCAGTTTTATGCTTTATGTAGTATAGGGAATTGAAGTGCTACAGAAAGTCATTTTTAAGTAGGAGCACCAAGCTGGATTGTATAATCAGACTGTGTAATTGCAAGGTAAAAGGACCGTGCTCCCCAACTTCAAGAGTGTTACAACCCAGTGAACACATATGCCCTAATAAAGTAAACCAAACTTTTTTAGGACTCAGGGTGAGAATAGCGTCTAAGTGGAGGCTATTATTTTCCCTCTGGCTGGACAGAGGAAGTGATTTAGAATAGGGAGCCTGGAAAGCTGAGAGGAATTGCTTCAGATAGAGGGAAGGGAGGCGCTCAGAAGGGTGGAGTAGAAAGACCTAGGGATATTGCCTTCCTGGCAAGGGTATGAGTCAGGGACCCCGCAGAGGTACAGGGTTTCAGAGAAAGCTGGACATTCATTATGGTTTTGGGGCCCAGGAGTACTGCTATAAAGGGTGTGTTTTAGAGAGATTATGAGGGTCCAGGGGATGCATGTCTTGGTGGTGAAGAGGTGGTCTGATCGCTCTAACATCCAAAAGAGAAGTAAGGAAGACTGACTCTATCGCATGACAGTATACATTCTGTGGTCTTGTTAATGGATGTCTTAAAAGCACCAGAAAATGCAAAAAATTCCCTAAGTGATTAAACTATTTTGTTAAAGACAGGCAAATGTTTACAGAGAATTTAAGTAGCAGTTTCAGTAAAGACCTTCTTCTTTTAACATACTGTACCAATTTTTTACTCCAGTAGAGTGATAGCTGATCAGCAAACACCAATGTATAAAACTGTTTACATTTAAAAATTACAGGGTATTTATATTCTTAGGTGCAAATGTATAAGGAACAGAGAGGTGATGCATTGAAAGGCTCTTACTTGGCACCTAGCTGTACCTAACTGGTGACAGAACTGCACAGATAGTGGGGTGCAGTATATTTGAAATGCAGTGCTTTGCTTGGCAAAGATTTCTTTAGTAGTTTCATTTTCTCTAAAAGGAAAGCAGATTATTGAAGCTCTTATTTGCATTGTGGCAGATTCACTAGCGTTCAGAAGGCTGGCAGAAAGGTGGGACTTTTGAAAAGCAGGCCATAGGTCAATGCAGACACATCTGCATTTGTATTTGCCCTGGACTCTGGAGGCTTGCGTATCTGTACAGGCGTGAATGTGCTCGCACATAGAAAAACTGGTATGTGATACTTAAAACATAGCACCCGCTCTCATCTAGATAGTTGCAAAAACCATTTCTTTTAAAGTAGAGATTATGTCTGATTTCATATAAAGAAAATTATAGGACAGGTAATTTAAATTGTAAGTAGCTTTGTTCGCTAAAATGCTAGATTCATTCGAAACATATTTTATTTCTTTTGGAAGCCAGACAACTAGTTAAATAGTGTACATATGAAATGCTAATTTGGCTTGTTAATTGGTTGCAATTAAATTGAGGTTATTTTGTGCTGCTTAATTGTCTGAAAATTACATGTGTTGCCATGCCTGGGGAACACAAGGCACAGTCTGGAGGTGCGGTGAGAGTGACGGGGGAAGGACATGGGCTCTGTTCCGGTCTTTGCGGTGAACTTTCTGGGAAGACTGGGAAGCAAGGCATCCACGCTCTCCGGCCTTCACTTGGAAATGGAAGAGACTGGAACAGATGGCTGCCGAAGCCTCTTCCAACTCATGTTCTATCAGTATATAAATTCTACTTTGTAGTTAAAGAGAATGCATTGTCATTTTATTCTGTAATTATGGTATTATCAGGATGAACTAAGCACTTAAAAAAAGGAGGACTGTGCCAATTTAGCAAATCCTTTAGAAGGAGGGGAATGGAGGTTTAAAGGCTCTGGAACGGGCGCTCTGGAGTACCTTAGCTCACTTAGCTCCTGAAGCCACCTGTGAGAATGTGGTATTATCTTCCTGCTTACACCTAAGGAAACTGAGATTCTGAAAAGTTAGATGGCTTTTCTAAGGATGCTGATCTGATAGTCACCATGGAGCAGGATTTGAACTCAGGACTGTTTCCCTGAAAGCAATTTTGGGCACCATAAGCAAAGTGTAGCATTAAAACAGAAAAACAAGGCCAGCCATTTTTATCGATTAGTATAAGGTTCCCCACAGCAGTATGTGGGAGTATACCAGTGGATTAAATGTTTAGCCTAAGGGTTAAAAGCTGGAATTCACAGTCACAGCAAGGTGAATTCCAGCTCTATTCCCAGCTTGGGGAGTAGTGTAGGAAAGTCACTTAACCTCTCCTAGGTTAAAAAAGTAAAGATAATACCTTCTGGAGGGTCATTGTGAAATTTTTGAGTTTTCTGTGTATATGTCTTAGTGAGTGTATGTGGTAAATATTTAATACATGTCAGCTGTGGTTATTATTAAGACAGGATTAGACCAAAAGAAAAACTCAAAAGAATTCCAATTGTTGTGACAGTAAAATATTACTTAAACATTTTCCAATGGTCCATTAAACTCTTGTTTGAAGGGTTGGTTTCAAAAAAAAAAGTGTTGCAATGTGCATGGTTTTCAACTGTTAAGAAATGGAAATGCCAGTTAAAATCTTGGTATTTCTCATTTCTAGCAGCCAGTGTGCTATACCAATGAAGTGAACTAAATTCTCTGGTTCTGGAGCTTTTGGTCTAAAAATAGCCCTTAGAGCCTGAATTACCCAACTTGAACTTCTGGGTAAGAGTCAAATGCCAAAGCAGCAGCGTTCACTCTTGAACCTTTGGCTGGCTTCAGGGACACTACTAGGGTGTTTGTGGGTCCACTGGCTTTTAAAAAATGTTGTTACTAAATCAACAGAGATTTCTGGTCTGGGAAGGTGCTGTTTTAGATGCTGGTGATTCATCAGTGGACAGTCTAGTAAAAGCACAATACTCGCTGTCATGGAGTTTGCATTCTAGTGGGCCAATTTAGAAATGTTTTCAGGTACTCAGTCACTGTGCCACTTGTCACTATTTCAGTGGTCCCTACATAAGATGTACGAACTCTGTACTGAAATGTTCCATATATTTGTGTGCATCTACAGAGTCCACAAGAGATGCATACGCACTTTAGGAAAAGAAAAACTTGTATAAACATTTTCAGACTAAAGTCACTGAGACATCATGAGATTCATACAAGCTACCTGTGGCCTCTGCAGTTACAAGAGGTGCTCAGAGTGGTGGCTGTGAGCATCCAGACATTCATTACTACTGCGAACTGCTGCTTGAGTAATCATGGTTATTGAGATTGCCATGCATGCATTTTCAATGTCTTCTGTAAGCGCCAGCAGTGTAGTGGGTTTTTTGAGATATGTGACGTCCTCTAGAGTCCCCTACGCTAGGGTAACATGACCTGTTGAGAAAAACATCATGCTATTTTTTTTTCCTGAAGTGTGTTTACATTTTGGGGGGGCAGATTCTGTATACATAAGTGTATTTATTTTACTATTTGAAAAAAAATTCTTTGGTATGGATCAGCATTATGGCCCTTTGTCCCTATAAAATCCTGTCCTGGCATGGGAAGGAAAAATAATGCGTTTGAAAGTGATACATTTTATTATAAAATCTTGTTATTCATTCTGTTCATAAGCTTGTTGGGCTGGGGATGTGGCTCCGTGGTAAGAGTTCTTGCCTTGCATACACAAGGCCCTGGGTTCGGTCCCTAGCACCAAAAAACAAAACAAAACAAAACAAAATAAGCCTGTTAAAGTAAGGTTACTATAGGTTATATTTGGAGTTTATATTTTTAATCTTCTTTAAATGAATTTTTCATTTTTTTAATCTGATGACCTTTCTTACAAAATTTCTAGTAGATTTGGATGGTTTGCCTTTTCACTGAAGTGGGCTGTGTACAGTGTAAGGCAGGCAGTGGACACACAGTAGGTATTTGGTGGATGCTTACCATGATAATTCTCACAAAGGTTGCAGTACAAATGCTAAGGAAAAGCACCTTGTCACACAGTGAGATGGGGCAGGATCTCCAGAGCCAAATGAAGGAAACTCTCATTGGGAAAATCCTGGCTGATCTTTGTCTTGGTGACCAGAGAGTCCATCCATCTGCTCACCTTGAAGTGCCTTTTACCATCCTCAGTTTCATAAGAATCCCTCCAGAAAACAGGTTTCTCACTTACCCACTCGGCAGTCACAAACAGCGCTTACACTGTGGTCAAGGAATTCCAGGCCCTAAACTGGATCCGTCTTCGTTAAGTGAACAGATGGAGCCATCCTGAGGCGTCCAATGATTGGATAGAGATGTATATAGTTGAACTGGGGTTCTTGCACATAGCAACTTTTCTTTGTTTGTCTTTTGTTCAGGGTTCTTTGAGAAGGGAGGTTGTGTGAAGGTGGCTGGGCTGTTGCTTGTGGGTGTGGGGTATGAGGAAGCTATTCTTGGTGGGCCTGCTTGGATAAATTTGGCATAGAAGAGGGAGTGTATTCCTTCATTCCACTTCCCCTTGCCCCATGGAGGCAAAGAGAAATGGAGGAAGGAAGACTGGGGGTGAAGCTGTGTCTTGTCACACAGAACTGGTGGTGAAACCCTGTCTTTGCCACCTGACGGTGCACCACGGGTCGGTCCAATTTGTGACTAGGTCATGGGAGAGTTTCGCTCTCAGTTATCCGTGGAACAATGATCAAACTTTGCTTTTCCCGATGCCTACATATGGAGTAATCATGATCCTCTATGTAAGGGTAAAATTCAGTTACACAACTACTTAGTTTGTTTTCTTGACATTGCTTATATACTAGTGTTCTTGTTGGCAGAAATACAGACTTTTTGGATAAATGAAGAATTCAGAGGTCCATTCTGAGGATGTGCTCATTAAGGGCTATAGAGGCCACCAGGATGGTCAACTCTAAACCCTGCTGCCACTAGTTTATTGCTTGCCTCATTATTCATTCTCAGAATGACTCAGGCCAAGTGACTGTACCTCTGTTATGGTTCATTGTCTCTTCATCTGTAAAAGTGAACCGTTGCTCATAGCACTGTTTTACCTCCTGGGAACAGATCAGGGTAACATAAGAGAACAGAAATGGCTATTTTTAGTGTGTGAAGCAACACTAAATTTTGAGAATAATTCAATTGTTGAAAAAAGTTTGATACACAGCAATGTATTTGTGACAGGAGTTAGTAGGTTACTATTGATGCAGTTTATTATCAGCATATGTAATTGTTTTCAGAAAGATAATGGTCAGCAAATCCACAGATTGTTGTAATAGCCCTTGGTGGGTTTATATTCTGTGCAGATCATTAAAACACATTTATAAGAAAATATCATGATAGTTGCATGTTATACCCATAATCCTGCACAATGAATTTAAAAGAAAAAAATCTGAAAAAATTTGATTTTGAATTTGTAATATGTTTAGTTGTTCAAATGACCTCAGTAACATCTGTGGTACACTGGATGCCCAAATTTAATCAAGTGTAGCCTTTAAAATGGGCCAAGTGGCTGAGAATATTTTAAGTGACCTTTTAAAATAAATCACCTGACAGTATCGAAAAATAATTGGATGCTAAGTATGGAGATTGGATTTTCTAGTGGAAGAACTCCAAATTTGTTTAGTCATCAGTTGATTTTGTGCTATGTTTGGTGAGAATTTGTTAATGTTAAATCTAACAGTGTCTGAAAATGGCCATGAGAGCTATTAAAAATTGATCTGGAAAAAAAACCTCATTTAAGCAAATAATCCTATGAATTTATAGTGAGGAAGAAATTGCCCTGATTGTTAGTCTTTCTTTTCTTATATTCTTATGGATGGTAGAGGATGGGAACAACGTGAAGCAAGCAGAAGACATTTGGAAATCAATAACAGAATTTCAGTGGCTCTGAAGCCTGCTATGATTGTGTAAACTATTTTTACAACCATAAAAGCAATTAATGCCTCAGTCCAATATCTGTGGTTGCTTTTGAGCCAACTGGTATCGGCTTAAATGTCATGTGAAATTTTTATTATATGCTGCACAATTGTGTAAATGAAGCCACTGGTTTTATTTATATTTGACATGTAAATATAGCTAAAAACTGAGGCGTGGAATGGGGGAGGGGTGAGGAAATGGGATCCTGAGCGCCTCTTGGAATATGCACACGGCCCGCCCCTCCGTTCAGGGCCTTCCCTGGTTCTTCTCTCCAGGTGGGTCTGATCCTGGTTTTGAGCAGGCTGTGACCGAGCATTTCCTGAGAAGTCTTCCTCCTTCCTTGCTCTGTGATACAGTTTGTAGTACTGCAGTGATGACTTATGGAGGCTACCTCTGAACGCGTCTAATTAAAATTATGCTTGGGTGTAGGATCTGATGCCTTGACTTCAATTTGTCAGCTGGTGACAGGCCAGTTTGTGATGTGAAGGCTTCGTTAGAATTCTAGAATTAGGTAAGACTGCTGGAGACACCGTTTAATCCCCAACCGTGGGAGAAATCACTCTGGATAAATCACCCAGGATTGCCAGCATCCACTCTCCACCTAGACACCTTTGTCTTTGTGAGGAAGGCCTGTTCCACTTGGAGATGTCTGTTTGTCAGTCACTTAGCTCTCAGCAGCTGTGCTGCACAAGCTTACTCATTGTGCGGCCTAACTGTACGGTTATTTGGAGATAGCAAGCACATTCATCGCCTTTATTTTTTGACCAGGCTCAGTATTCCTACTTTCTTCAGTTAGATCTCCTTGGATATAGTTTTCATTTTTATTTTCATTAATTCTTCAGGGATCAGGTTGTTCATGTTTGAAATTTACCCCAGAAGGTTGTTCTTTATAAGTCCTCAGATATAAATTGTTCACCTGCAGTTACTCTTCGGACAGCTTCTGACCAGCCAGTTTAGAAATGGCCTACAGAGAAGGTCTACCTGTGCTTGCTGAGGCTTTGTAGGTAGCGTAACTGTAGCAGAATTAGAATGTGCAATGGCATAATGTGGCTTGATTTTGACCTTGTGATTATTGAGGTTCTGGTATGTGGAAAATATATGCGAACATAACATACCATATAAATACAAATGGGATGCTAAAGGGGAAGAATGTTACACTATTCTCATCAAAACCTTTATAATTTGCTATATTGAGGAAAAGAGTTATGGAAAAGAAGCTGTTTTTAAAGGTGCCAGGTGAGGAACTGAAGGAGAGGCATATTCTAGGCATAAAAAAGATGTAAAGTTACTCTCCAGTGAGGACTCAAGAGAGGTTTTTTGCAGAAGAAGATGGTTTACCTAGGCCTTGATCTTGACAGGTAAAGTATACAAACATATCACTGCAGGAAAATGTCAGAAGTGTTTTTAGGGAAGTGTCTGATTTGGGGGCAGTGTAAAATGCATATTAAGTGAATGTTGGTGGGAAAAAAATGGAAACCATTGTCTAAGTACTTCTTTTGCAGCTTATGTATGTCTTAGCTTATAAAATGATAGGCAGTGACAGATATACCATACCACAGGAAGAGTTTGATCCCTACATTTGGCAATTCTATAGCTTTACAAAGAATTACATGAAGGAAACAGGTAAAAGATTCATATATGAAAATTTCAATGCAAAAAATTCAATTGCTGGTATAAATAGCATGACATATAGACGCTATGGACGTTGACATGGCACATCCTTCTTCTTTGCAGTGGTGGGGACTGAACCCAGGGCACACAAACTAGGCAAACACTCCCCACTGAGCTTCATCTCCAGCCCTTCCTAAATCTTATTTGAGACAGGGTCTCATGAAGTTGCCCAGGTTGGTCTTGAATTTGCGGTCTTCCACTTGCCTCAGCTTCCCTGGTAGTTGGAGTTGCAGGTGTGTGTCTCTACGTCTGTCTGGTTTATTATGACATTACATACTGTGTCCTGGAAGCTGGACAACCTCAAAGATGATGACCTTATCCCTAAAGGTAAAGCAGATACACTCCTGGTAGACATAGCGTTATGTTCACATCTTGGCCAGTTATAGCTGCCTTTTCCTTCCTACTTTTTGACCATGTAAATGACACACCATACTAATACCAGACACATTTTCTTCAGAGTATAATTTTTATTACTTAAGAATGGGAAAATGGAATGTTGCAAAGTATTTCCATGCATGTCTGTGACATCTACATAGTACTGTATAGTATACTAGGAGTTTCTTTGCATCTTATGAACAACCTTGAAAGGTATTCTTACTTGAGATTGATGTTACTTTTAGTATCTCTGAAGAAACTCTTAATTTGTCTGCATAAATTGCTTCTTAGTCTACTAATGAATTACAAGAAGGTCGATACTGAAGCAGACACGTATGTTAGAGAACAGGAGGACCTCTATACAGAAGGGATGTATTAGACACAGACCGAGGGTCAGTGATTGTGTGTTACTAAAAGGTTACCATTTCCTCAGGGATATTGGAGCTCTTTTAATCATTATGGGAATCGTCATATTTCAGAGTTTGCTTTAGGCTTTGGAGAAGTACACAGGACTTTAAGAGAGAGTAGGAGAGAATAAAAACTTTTAATAAAAGCAATTATACAGTTCATTAATTTTCAGTTTTGCTTTTATGCATGTGAAGACTGGGTGATTCAACAATGTGTGATTACAGGACAGCTGAGCACTTACTATCATTTAACTTTTACTGAGGGACTATTCCTAAATGTAAAGTATAGATGGAGGTTAAGAAAGAAGGTAAGTTTTTGTTTTGTTTTTTTTGATGCTGGAGTACTGCATAAACCTGTTCCTGTCTGAAGAATATATTGACTTTCATCTGGACCCTGAGAGGTCTAAGGTGTTGTTACTGTTTGGAGGAGCCACAAACAGTCCTCCAAGTACCTGTAGGTCTTGGCAGCTGAGATCCCAGAAACAGATCCAAGTGTCACGGTAACAATTAGTTATCACTCTTCTGTTCTAACTACACGTTGAAGTGAAACCACTCCTGAGTGATAAATGAGTCAAAGGATTAACTTGGGTTACTTCAAGTCTGATTTTTTTCCATTGAATGAAATTATATTATTAGGTTAGAATTATGGACTCTTACAACATACTTTAAACCACACAATTGGAGCATTTTAAAGTTTCTTTTCCCCGTTCCATTTCTGAAGAGAAAGTGTAAAATATGTTACCCTACAGAACATTCTTTGTTTGTTTACATAATGTTACAGAGATGCATTTGGAAACTGCCCCAGGAACCTGAAGAACTCATAGTTTAGTATACTGGTTTATATTTTTAATTTTGCATTTATTCACAAATAATTTCACAGCTATCATACTGGTCTTTATAGTTTCAGTCTGTACTAAACTTATGATGGAACTGATTTCGTTTAGCCTGTAATTAGGATTAGAAAATGGAGTAGTTTTTAGCCATCCCTCTTGTCCTTCCCAGGTGCCATCACTGGCACTTAAATATAAACTAGAGGGCATGAACTTAGAATACAGTCTGCACTGAGCTTGGACAGTATTTGAGCATTCATTTGTAGTTTGTGGCATGTTAATCATACATCATTGACAGCTGATGTAAAGGAGTAAGTAAAGTTATGCTCTAATGGAAAGCACAAAAATCACTGCATAGATTTAATGGATTAAAGTGATTAATATCAGAGGAGGGACACTAAAGACACTAAAAAATTGATTCAGGAGACGTTCAACCCACTGCACACATTGGAACCACTTTCACAATAAAAACTCCTTTGATGCTGTTTGGAAAGACTCATTTAAAAGTTGCTGTAGCAAGGAAATACAGAAGTTGGATGGATTATTTCTTAGGTCCCTTCCAGAACTCCAGTGCAGGCACTGGGTGTTAATAAAGAAGTAAAGTGTGGTTTTAGTTTGGAGTAAGTAGTTTGGAAATGGCTAGGATTTAGGACTCCTTTTCAGCAAATTGAAAGGAGCTCAGTTTAGCACTTCGCAACACTGATTGTCCTAAACTGAGCAGAGATTTCAGTTCTCTGAGTTTATTTCTTGATAAAATGAGGGTAGAAATATATGTGAAGTAAATGGTAAACTTTACTATGTAAATATAAAATATTAGGTGATACAATATATGATTAACTCAGATGTTTAGGAAATAAGACGACAGATTAAATACAGGTAGACTTTGGATCATTTTAGGTGGTGCTCACGTTACCTAAGGTTACCGAAGGCAAATCGCTAGATATGGCACTTAGCATTTGTTAAAGCATAAAGTCTTTTATGTCCTTTTCACACAGATTTCAGTAACCTCTTAAAAATGAAACTTTATGGAGGAGACCTGGGTGATGAACTTCGCAAAGCCACTAAGATGTTGATTTCTGTGCGAATTTGTAGGTTACCATGAAATGAACATTGTAAGTATCATGATACTTACAAAAGCCTAAACATGTTTGTAAAAACTAGCTTATGGGGTGGTGCAGTTCTAGGCTCACAGCAAATTCAGCAGTAGATAAAGCGAATTCTCACATCCAGTCCCTAACCACAGCCTCCCCACCATCAAAATCTTGCATCAGACTAACACATTGTTAAAACCCAGGAAGCTGTATTGACCATAGCGATCACCCAAAGTCCATAGTTTACCTTACACAAAACCATGAGCGCTTTAATTCATATCCGTTTGGGCAATAGCGGGACAACATAACATCTCTGATGTTGGTTCACCAGGAGAACAGAATCTATTATTTATCTTGTAATTAACAATCTAGCTCCTTAACAAATTGAAACTTTCACCTTTTAATTTCACAATTGTTATACAAAAGCTGATGGTCTTACTTGTCAACTGCTATTTACTGTAAGTCACTGTTATACTCAGGTTTATGATTTGAAACTACATGGAAGGCTGGAAGTTTAGAGTCAAGGAAAGTAAAAAGAAAAAATCACCATTTAAAAATATGAATGAATAGTTTCTGTTTTAAAATATTTTGGCCAACCTTTTTGTTGCTATTAAGGAAGGTAAGTGTAAGAGTGATTCTTAAAAAAAAACTGTTGATTTTTCATTGGTTGTGAAGTGATACCTTCGTGTCCTAGGAAAAAAGTGTTTTAATAATGAAAACGTGCAGAATATGCTTTTAGAGTCATCTAAGGGATTTTTTTGTGGGTGTGCGTTCTTTGACCTGATTGGACCTATGCAGTATAGAAGCGCTTCTTTTCCTCTCCGTCTGACAGTTACAGAATCCAGTTAAGGCTGGAGAGGGGAAAACCATCGCTCCAACAGTGTTTGAAGGCTGTGCACTTTTGATGATTTAAAGATAATCCTAATGGAAACAGTCACGCGGGGGGAGATTACCTTCAAAATTCAGCTCAGAAACTTGCGCAGGGAAAGTGCTTCCTCTGGCGCCAGGAAGCGTGCGTCTTCCCCGCTTGCTGGGGAGGTGAGCGGTGGTGCGGCGAGGTCACCGCGCAGCTCCGCCCTGCGGACCGGGGTGGCCTCGGGTGGCCGAGTCCCGAGAGGCCTCGGGAAGCCCCGGCCGCGCACCCCAGCCCCGCCCGCCCTGCCCGTGCCTGAACTTTGGCCCCGGGGCCGCTGACACCAGGGAGTATGAATGCAGTGACGTCTCCGCCGGGTTCAGCTGCACAACAGGAAATGCCCTGGGCCTGCCCCCTTCCTGCCCGGAGAAAGTGGGGCTCGCCACTCCCGGCGGCCGGCCGAGACCTAGTTTCGGGTAGCCGCGCCTCGGGCGCCCTCAGACACCCCGGGTGCAGACATCCGGGTGCAGACACCTGAGGTGCAGGCTCGGCCGAGCGTGGCGCGGGCGCCCGGCGTGGGAGGAGCTGGGGACCCGGCCGTGGAGTGGGGTGGGGGCGCCCCAGACCCGGCCTTAGTGCTGAATAATGCTGACCTCAGGGCCCGGCCGATTTCTCTGTGCTTGACACAATACACAGTTTCTGCTCGCGAAGCCCTGACAGGAAACCTGCTTTCACCCTGTCAAACTGCCGCCTCCTGACTGTGTCGTGGAAACCGAGCTCTGAGCGTTGAGTGCAAAGTGCAAGCACCGTGAGCACAGGCGCTCCAGGCGGTGCCCTCACGGAAACCTCTCCCGGTCAGGGCTTGAGGCGTTCTTTAGGTAAAAATGGTAGCTTCGTTTTTTGTTTTTGTTTGTTTTGTTTTTGTTTTTGTTTTTGTTTTTGTAAACAAAATTCTAATCATTTTGCAAACGTTAAAGACAGTCTGGCAGCCTTGAAATTTATTATCCTGAAGTTATAGATGGATTTTTCTACTGCCTTTTTTTTTGTTGTATTAGGATTTTTTTCCCCCCAAATTGAGCAAGAGTCAACCGAGGCATTTTAAATGTGTTCGTATTTGCATTAACGATGCTTCAAGTTATGTTTTAGGATCGACGTTTTGTGCGAATGACCGATAATTTAGTGACGTGAGTCCCGCGTGTCTTCTACACTTGAAGTGTGACTGAGAGGACAGCAGGAGGGACTTGCCTGCCTCCTCCCTCCCTCATGAATAGGCTTTGTAATGGTAGATTGTTTTTTGGGCCCCACAGCCCGAATGCCAAAGTTCACCGGGAGGTCTGCTAAGGTTTCTTCTATCAAAGACTTGACAGAGGAGGGACTTAACTAGATGAAACTATTATTTTGTAGCTCTTCGTAAATTGTTCCTTACTGGAATGTATGTTGTTTATGTGTTTACGCGTAGCTGAGTCACGAAGCAAACCACTGACTCGCGCTTGTGTATTGCCCAAGTATTTTCCTTCCAAAAAAAAAAAAAAAAACACAACAACTTCCCACATGACCATTAAATGTGTCTATAGTGGTGTCCTTTTTCTTGGGAAACTTCTTGCTGATTTATGCAATGAGGAACTTTAAGGTCACTGACTAGATTGGAATAAGAGGAAATAGATTTTGAAATTATGCCTTTAGGGTAGCTTTATTTTTTTTTTTCTTTGACAAAATATACAAAGTTCTTCCCTTTTTTTTTTATTAGAACCTCAATCGTGATATTATCCTACACAGTTATTGGACTAAAAAGTTCACAAAAATTTCTGAGGGTACAGATAATTCTCAATGGCCTATTTAAGGAAATAAAATTTGAATTTACAATTGAGTTTTTTTTTTTTAATAGGGTCTCAGGAAGTTGCCCAGGCTAGGTTCCAGCTTGTGATCTTCCTGCCTCAGCCTCCCAGAGATTAATTTTGTTTTAAATGTAATTCTGTTGTCCTTTCTTTCCCCCATAGAAGTTATATCTGATATAACTGGAATGGTTCATTCTAGTAGGTGTTAGTTCCACCCTTTGGGACCACATTATATGTGGGTCTACTGCACTCTATTTAGTTTCTCTAAGATTTAAGTGCTTCTGAATCCACCTTGGCCATCTTTGACATTGGCACCGTGAAACTGTTCGTTTAGTTGTGTTACAATGAGTCGGTTCCTCAAGGTTTATATTAACAATAATCCCCAGTTCTTGTGCAGCATCTTGCTGGAGGTGCTAAGTAGGAGCCTTAGATTCATAGATTGAATTATGAGTAATTGAATCTCATAATCACCAAGAGATTAACATGTTGTGTAAAAGCCGCTGCACGTGGAGACTGCCCGCAGCCCGAGTGTTTATAGCACCTCACCTTGCCTTGCGGTCCAAACGTGTGACTGGATTTTTACTGAATTTCAGATGTACCTACTTTAGGGCTATATCTACTTTCTGTGTTGTAGAAAAAAATTTGTGCCTTCCTCGTGAGCACAAGTCCGGTTCTGATGAGGCTGGGTTGACTATCTTTTACGTCTCAGCTGAAAAGTCGGTATTTCTTAGAGGAAAATCCCTCATTCTATCTTGGAATTGTAATTTGAAGTAGTTTTTAAAAAGAACGAGCGTTGGATATCTGCCTTTCCCTCTGAACTGTGGGAGCAAGCACAGTTTTCCTGTGTCCTTGCCCTCGCTGAATTCCAGGCGCCCAGAACGGGGCCCACTCCGAGCGTTGGGGTGGCGGTGCTGAACACCACCTCTCGTATTTGCAATGCTGTTTCATGTTCCCACGCTGTACTTTGGGAATGTTTTTTGTTAAGTGGTGTAAATTCAGCAAAAGTGAGACCTAATTAGATTTTTAAAAATTGATGTGTAAACATACAATAGGTGCACAATAAACGTATATTCAATCAAAACATTGGAAGAAGCACCTTTTTTAGCACTGCTGCAATCTTGATGCTTTCTTTACTATTCTAATGATTTGTGACTCCCTCTTTTGAACTGATGAAACTCATTGAAAACATTTATTGACTAATTAATTTACAAAAGAAGACATTTGGGGACGCTTAGGCGTAGCCCGCTTGAATTGGAAGGATTTTGACTTGCATTTTACACGGAGGCTCTAAGTAGCAGTTTGGGATCTATAGTTTTTCAGGTGCTTAATCATAATTTATATTTAACTATTCATTGCTTCATGGGATCTTTGATGCTGTACTTGAGTGTTTTTCCTCCCACAAATCAGGACTGGATCTAGTCGAAATGGGTTCAAAGGCAGGCCCTGGCTGTCCCTGCAGTGTTTAAGGAGGTGCTCACCAGCACTGCTTTCTGGGGCCGGAACTTGCACAGTGGGAAAAAGCTCTAAGATCAGAAGGTCTCTGAGTTTTGTGTAATCCTCTTCTGTCCATGTCTTGAAATTTCATATTTCTCAGTAAAGGGCCCTACAGTTTTGTTTTGCATTAGGGCCCAGCAAATCTTGGTGTTCAGTAAATATTTGTGACAAAATGAGTGTTTGACTATGGAACTTAGAAATTTATATTCATCTCCCAAAGGCATTGATTTAATTGTAAGGTTTCCGTCTCATTTGGTATTGATATGAACAGTCTTAAAAAAGGTAGAAAGTTGGACGGTCTCTCGGTTGGATGGAACTAAATACAAATGCTCATAGCACGTAGGAGATTGTCTCTAACACAATGGTAACGGTTACACACAGAACTGACTTGCTACTTTTCTTTTCTAATACCCTCAGTTGCACTTTGCTCATGTTTATTCAATCGCTAGTAAGTAATTATGAAATATTTCTTCTTGTTGTTGTATTGATTATAGTCAGCTGATTTATTACTAAGTATTAATTTATTGGTAATAGGATGATATTGGGCAGGATTTATAGAAAAGCATTTTTGTTTTCTGGAAGATACTAGATGTCTGTGTATGCATGCATGGATGAGGTAGTTTGAAAAATCTGTCTTTAAGAGGTAGAAGTTATGTAATTCTCATGGAGAGCCAGTTCTGTTGCCTAGTCAAGAGCTGTGACAAGTGAAGGGCATGTGGCCAGGAGAGTAGTTCTCAGGGCCGGCCTGCTGAGGTTTGAACAGGCCTCGATCAATTTCTACTTGTGCAACCACGAGTAAGCTATGCTATTTTTCTTGGTCTCAGTTTCCTCATCTCTCAAAAAGGCATAGCTCTTCAAGAAGACATTAGGAGGATTAAGTGAAATCAAGTATTTGGTCTTTACTAAGCACTTAGTAAAATGTAGTAAGGGGAACAGAAGCTTAGCTTATTATTTTAAAATTTAAAAAGATTTAAGTTAATCTAAATTTATTTAGATTATTTAGATTTAGATTAACTTAGATTAAATTTATTTAGATTAACTTGAATGTTTTTCCTTCTGTTGATGATAGTTACCTCCCCCCCCCAAGGCAAGTTTATTCTTCTGTTACAGTAAATAATCTGGTATCTAAAGAAATAAAGTTTAGAGGATAAAATATATAGGGAATTTATTTCCTGATAGTTGGAGCATGGCCTATTGAATTCTCCCTTCTGTTGTGGGTAATGGGGTGTATTAGTTACTTGCTCATTATTGGGACATAGTGTCTGACACCAGCAGGTATTAAAGGAGGAGAGGTTTATTTGGCTCAGTTTCGGGGGTTCAGTCCATGGTTAGCTGGCTCCAGGACAGGACTGGCATGGTATAAGAGCGTGGTGGAGGAAGACTATTCACCACATGGCAGCCAGGAAGCAAAGGGAGAGAAGGGAGCAGCAGGGACAGGAATGAACCTCTGCAGACTGTGTCTTCAGTAACTCGCCTTCAACCAGGTCCTGCCTCCTAACAGCTCAGTCAGCTCTAAACTTCTGATATCCCTGAACATGAGACTTCTGGGGGGCATTTTAGATTTAAACCGTGAGGTGGGAACTTGATCGTTTAGTGATACTGGGATTACAAGTCTGTTACTTGGATACACAAAAGGGGACCGCCTTGGTACCACCACCAAGCAAAGCTGTGAGCCATTTGCTGGTGTAGAAGTGTGATCCAGAACTGGATCAAAGCCAGCCCTTGGTGCCATAAACTTTGGAGGTCAAGTCCTGGGAGATACTAAGGTAACAAAATAACAAATAGGCAGGCGAATACATCAGAAGAGACATTCATCTTAGGTTTGTGACTTTTTGGTGGTAACTGCGTGACCTTAAGAGTCAGTTATGCATGTAAAGGCCACAGTTCTTATCTCTGGAGATGGAATGAATGGCTAAGGAAATGTTGGGTGGGTATATAGGAAGATTGAGCTTCTCACTTTCGTACTGTAGAAATTCTTTTGAAAAGTTTGTTTATGTCTTAAGGACATAAAACAGTCCTTAGAAAACTCTGTTTTTACCCAGAATAGAATGTTTTTTAACTGCTGTGGTTATATTGTTTGAGCAAGTGATTATTACAGAGATGTGTCTCCTTTGAGGATTAGATTCTTGACTTTTTATCATCAATAGCCTATACAGAGTTGGTATAGGTTTATTTACGGTTTATTAATATGACCAGAGCATGGTCACTCTAAATGTGTAAGAAACGGCATGAGATCCATGTTAGGGTATTGGTTTTTAACTAAGTAAACTTAAAAATATTTTACAATGCTGTTTACTAGTCTTGTGTAGTTAGTGCAGCTTACATTTTATTTCCTAAATTTAAATAGATTTAACCTCCTCTAAACATGGATTGTATTTGTAGAGGGCAAATATGAGGATATTTATAAAACCAGGCACTGGAATAGAAGGCTGATGAACTGCCCATAATATAAACTGCATTTTGACATGTTTCATGAATAGCAGTGTGATTCTGGGGGTTAAAAAGGCTGATATATGAGATTACTTTAGGCCTAGATTTGCATATTAGATATTTGTAGACAGCTCCTGGTTTGAGTTTTCACTGGTAAAGTGCATTACAGACCTACCCAGTGAGAATCTAGTAGGATTCATTTTTAAATTTTTGTTATTTAATTGTCAAATATTAAATATAAAGCCCTGAAAGAAAATGCTTAAAAGGAAGTCAGCAGAGATTATTTTATATATTTCACATAAATAAAAAGCATTCTCCGGGAATTATTTTGTAATTTTCCTTTTATTTCTGTTATTTAGATTTTTGCCTCCTGAATGAAGAAAGGGAATTGGGATGACTTGCTTCAGAAGTCTTCATAATTTTTGAGAGTTCTTTTTCCTTATGTTTTTATAGACTTAAATTAAAAACACATGCCAGAAACACTGGAATTAAGAAAGGCAGTCTGAGCGAATGGAACTGTCATTAACTAGTTAGAGTCACAGGATACGCAGATAAACTTAGAATTGACAATGGCATTTAAATCAAAGATGCATGCTTTTAAAATAAAATAATTGAAATTGTATGACTTAGAAGTAATCTGTAGGAAATTATATGCCATGAGGAAATGCATGAACGTGTTGCCGGTAGGTGTTTATATCTGAAAGTGAATTATGTATAGTGCTTTAATCTCAAACTTCAAGTGCTCTCAGTTAAAGAGCTTTTGTATCATCACTGTTTTCTAAGTGGTCAGAACTTACATGTCATACAGTTTGCTTTATATAGCTTGGTCATGAGAAAGTACATTTCTATAATCTAAGCTGCTTTTATTCATTTATTTCACCATGTGTTTATGTAATGACACGAACACACTAGTTCCCTAACATGGAGAGACCATTCTGTCGTGTATCAGTGAGTAAGAAGTTGTGAGAGTGGTCTATTTTTACAGCTGTGCTTCGGGGTATCACGTTCTGAGGAGGTCAGCTGGGCATGACCCCGTGGGCCTGAATCTTCAAGACAATTCTGGAAGAACCACAGGCCCGCGGAGTCGCACAGCCAGTGCAGAATGTTTCAGCGCTGCAGCGGGAGGCGCCGGGTCTGTGAATGCTTCCTCGGTTTCTCTTAGTCGCATCTGTATTCAAAACTGAATCCACAGATAGGAGACCCAGGAGAGTACAAAGCCCAGGAGGAAGCAGCTAGAAGGAAGAAGCAGCCATATTCACAACAGCCCTCTGGGTGCTGTAGCAGTTTTAACTCTGAGCTGGTTTAACAGTACAAGTAGGCAGGAAGGTGCTGAGGAAGAGGTGGGAGGAAGCCGGCCCCGAGAAGTAGAGGGCCTGGTGGCGCTTAGTTTCATTTCATTGCTGACATTGCTCTTGTTAAAACTATAGGAAAACATCGTTTTGAGAGTATATGTGAAGCTGTGTGAAAAACAGAATTTGTTTATCTGCTATATAGATATAATTGTTTGAAGATGTTGATTAGCTTTGCTGTTTTTATTTTGGACTTCCTGTACGAAGGTTTGAGACAACTGTTGGGTCCAGATATCTTTAGAAGTTGTTTCGAGGATTCTTATTTAAGAAAATAAGTTCTAAAATATTAGCATTTTCCCGTCTTTTAGAGAAAATGTGGCCCATTCTCTGTCGTTACTATTAATGAGGATACAATTTAGCAATTTGGAATTCACATGCATGCAGAGTTGCTAGCCCCTGCGGTGTGTGCAAGTTTTCCCTGGAAAGCCCTCACACATCTTGCTTCTGCGGAGGTGGCTCTTCCTGCTTCCTCTCGGCCACTGTATCAAGATCTGCACCCAGAAATTTTTCAGCAAAATTTGTAATTTGGCTGAACTGAGTGACTCTTATTCTGGTGAGGCAATACTTGTTTTTATTTTTCTCGTTAATTCTTCGTGGGTCCTGTTTTCCTGTCAGGTACATTGATAATCCCTGAGAACGGAGAAAAAGTGATGAAGCCAAGGGCTACATCACGTGTGAAATTATTATTTAACTTTCATTTACTCATATCTGGACTGTTGAGAGTAGGAAAGAAGTTATAAGCTAATCAGACTTGAAATTTTGAGTAAGTGACATAAATTAACAATTGTTTATGGCAGTTTAACTGCTAAGAATGCCATAATGGAAGAGGTGTATTTAAGTCCAGTTAAATTACACTGAACTGTGACCTATAACGTTTATCATATGTCCATTGTGCTACAATAACAAGTTTTTGGAAAATTAGAAAGAGACAATATGTATATTTCTACTAAGAGAGTTTACATGATGATGATGGTAACCTTTTTCAATACATACTGTATATGATGTTTGCTTTCTATATTCATTAACTTACATATTTATTATTACATGCCAGGCATCGATCTAAGGGTTGGGGATAGAGCAGGAGGATGATTGCTCTGGGACGCTCATCCATAGTAATCCATAATCACCCAGATACATAATTTGCAAATTATGCTTAACTGCTATGATGGGGATAAAGAAAATTCTGGGAGAATAGAGAAGCATCATTTCTTGGACAAACTTGGGGAAAATTCTTCAGAGAAAGGGTCGTCTTGAACCTGAACTCACTGGTAAGGAGGCATTAAATGAAGGACGTTGCTGAGGGATGAGCTTAGACACAGGACCTGGTGGGATTACTGTTCGGATTCAAGGCACAGGGGGTACTATGAACCTTGGGCCCCAGGAACAGGGAGGTACAGTGGCAGAGTTGGCTGGGCTGAGTCTGGGCAGGGCCTAGTGTAGGATTTTGGTCTTTAGTCAGCAATGAATGGAAGCCCACAGAAGTTTTCTCAGTATGTCTGTGGTCTGAGGAGTAGTCAGAATGAATCTAGAGCTCGTTAAGGGGCTGTTGCTGTAATCCATGGTGTGAATTACCATACTGGAATTAATTAACTGAACCCACTGCAGTTAATTAAACAAATGCTGGAGGTAGGAGAAGTAGAGAGGGAGAGTGAGAGATTTGAGATATTTCTTAGATGAGTTGATAGGGCTTAATGGTGAACTGGGCATGGGGACAGGAGGAAGGGCCAAGAGTGAGACCTAGACATGTGGCTGGTGTGCCTGAGAGGGCAGTGGCGCCATTCATTGGGGCAGGGCTAACTGAGGAGAGAGTGGGCTTAGAGTGAGTGGTGACTTTTGTGTCTGGACTTGATAAATTTAGAGTGGCTTTGAATTACCTCAATGGCAAAGTAGTCTAGTGTCAAGCAACAAGCGGGACATGTGGGTCTGGAGGAGAGGCTCATTTGAGATAGGAATTTGGGGGGCAGCAGTGTAGAGATGGTATTTGAGTTGGGGTAAATGAGGAAGCTGAGTGGAAAATAGATCATGGGAGGAGGACAGGGCTTGAGGCCGGCCCCAGAGGAACTCCAACTTTTAGAATTCTGACACAAGGGAGGAGTAAGGCCACAAGAAGGTTGTGAAAGGCCAGTGGAGGAGTCCGACCATGAGGAGGATCCTGGGTCCCAGCATGTAAGTGAGAGGAGATGTGATTTGCTAGGACTGCCGTGAGGTTGTGCTCCAACCCGGATGGCTGAGAACAACAGTGATCTCATGTCTTAGTTCTGGAGACTTAAGGTCTCAGGTCAAGGTGTCAACAGGGTTGGTCCTGCTGAGGGCTGTGAAGGAGAATTTGCTCCTAGCTTCTGGTGACAGCCAGCAATCCTGGGTACTCTTTGGCTTGTCACCATTCGAATCCCCGCCCCCTCTTTGCATGGCATTCTCCCTGTGTGTCCGTCTTCTTATGAGAACATCACTCATGTTGGATTAGGGCCCAGTCTCACTTAGGTATGACATTATCTTTGCTAATTACAGGTGCTGTGAGCCTTTTTGCGAAATAGGTCACATCCTGAAGTAGTGAGGTTAGGACTTTATCTCTTTTGGGGGTTATAATTCAGTGTATAACAGTACAACTCAAATTGATTGCAAGGTGATTTCCCTCTTGTAAAGCCTTCCAGGGGAGTAGACACAATGGAGATATGAGTCTCACTCTTACGTGTATTTTAACACAAGGCATACAGTATTACGCTGTTCAGTGAGGTCCAAATCAGGTGTTTGTGGTAGCTGAGATTAAGAGATGGGAAGGCATAAAAAGAAGTCCCACTGGGGGAGAATCACAGGGGCAAACATTCCTTACAGGAGCTAGAATTTGACTTTGACCTTCATGGATGAGGTTGAGAATTTAAATTTGTGGTAAGTGGAGGCAGAGAGGGAATTGTGAGAGGCGAAAACCTGCCCTCAGTCTTGAACTTGAAAAGCCTTAAAACAATTAAGAATCTCCTCTGTGTCATTTAACACAAAAGAATCGTGTGCCTGCAGGTTTCCTTCTGTGGAGGAGGGACATGGGATGATTGTGTGTGGCAGGGAACCTTTGGCTAGATTACGCCTAGGTTGTACATTCAATTGACTTAGTCAGAAGTACATTGAGAACTTACTGTGTACCAGGCACTGTGCCGAGGAGGGCTGGTAGTATGTTAGATTTTCAGCATGCATTTAACCTCACAGTTAACACCATTGCGTTAAACATCTTTGTAACTTCTTTTATTCATTTTTCTTTGGAGACAGGGTCTTGTCATATTTCTGAGGCTGGCTTCAAACTCTTGGGATCAAAGAATTCTCCTGCCTCAGTTTCTGTAGTAGCTGGGACTCCAGGCATGCGCTACCATACCAAATACCAGCCATCATTCTAACAGAGTTCATGAGTAAAAATATAAAGCTTTTCTTTAATGGCTGCCCAGTTTTGGAATCATAGGTTTGATAGCAGTAACTAGTAAATGAATAGCTTAGTGAGGGCCAATACTGTTCTAAATGCTTTGCTTACATTCAGTGGTCTTCATCCAAACCTTATGATGTGATTTTCCTTATATTTCATGGTGTAAGGTGCCATCAGTTGTAAACTAGGACTTGATATGCCTGTAGGAAAAAACAAGTAAGACTTTCAGTTCATTTAAAAATTCCATTGACATTAAGACACATTCTGATTTCATAAATGTTAAAAAAAATGTACAGGTTTAAGGTTGGTGGGCAGCTTAAATTGAGTGGCATATGGTACCTATAGTCGATAGATGAGAAAATGGAATCACTGGACTGGGACCTCAGGGCTACAGTGCTTACCTGGCATGTGTGAGATCCTAGGTTCCATCCTTGACACTGAAAAAAAATAATATAAACAAAAAGGTCTTAAGATTAAACAGGTACAGAGCTTTCCGAGCATCTTAGTTACTTTCTCCTTGTTGGGATGCAGTACCCAACACCCATAAATTAAAGGATGAAAGGGTTATTTTGGATCATAGTTTGCAGAGATTTCAGCCCAAGTTGGGCTGGCATTGTGGCAGCGTGGTGCTGCAGCGAGGAAGGAGCTCATGGCAAGGCAGCAGAAATCAGGAGAGATCAAGAGCAGGGAAAGGAGAGAGACCCTTCCAGGCCACACTCGCAGTAACCCACCTGCTCCAACCAGGCTTCACATCCCAACATCACATTAACTAATCTTATCTGTGGACTAATCCCCAATGATTCCCATGTTCCCACGGTCCCAGACCTCCCCAAAGTCCCACCTGTGAGCACACAGAGCTTTGGGGGGACAGCTAGAAGTAAATCATAACTCCTAGGTTCCCACGGTTATGCATGGATCCATAATGAAGCCCGTATTTTCATCCCAGGGGCTGGTGCCAGAGCCCAGGGCTCCATGGTGCCCGTCACCTGTGCTGTGACTGCAGACTCTGAGTACTTTTCAGGCTCAGGCCTCTTTTTCATGTTTGAGGAGCCTGATAATGTGTTGAGGATCTAGTGTGACTGGTTTCTGGGTAGAATACAGTGGGAGAAGTGTGTACCTGTGTGCAGCTCGTGGCCAGTGACAGGTCTCATCTGGGACTTTGCAGGATTGGCCTTTGGTTTGTCACGTGTCATCAGTCTGAATGTTAGCAGGGAAGAAGGGTCATGGTGTCGAGCTGAGAGACAGAGGTAAAGATGAGGACACGGCCAGAGTGGGCGACTTTTCATGTGGAAAATGAAGCATCCTCAGCCCCGTTTTAAGTTTCACTTGCTCTGGAGGCCACAGTGAGCACCCCACCCCCTGGCTTTACCTTGAATCTTTCAGTTGTCATCCGTGCTGTTGCTGGGTTTCACTTCCTGTGAAGTTAGTTCCCTCTCCTCTAAGGTGACCCAGCAGGGTCTCTGGCTCCCCGGGTTGTGGTAAGTGCCAGACCCTTCATGAAGCATGGGAAAGAGCTTTACCATTGCCCACGTAAACAATAAGGCGTGATCACTCTTCTCTTCCTGTGTAGTGTTTTCCATCTTCTTAGGGCCGTCCGGGGTGTCTTGATACATGGGATTTTCCCCTCAATACTATTTTTTTTAAAAATTCAGTTATTGTTCATATTTTAGATACTTTGAAACTATCCAAATGATAACATGAAGGAAATTTACTTTTTGAGTGGTTCTGGAAGCATTTGTCAGAGTGAAAATAGAAATTTTTGTTTGGAAGACAAACCTTGAAGTTTGAGAACGCTGTAACCACTTGAATAAGAATCAAACTGAAAAGCTCCTTCTAAGCTAAGCAGTCTGGTTCTTATGGGTCACTGAGTGCTGGTTTTGTCATCCTGCGTTGGTGGTTAAGGGGTCAGTCTTTTTGTGCTGGCTGGTGACCGTGCTGATCACAGGCCAGTGCTTTTCTGATTTATGTCTGCTAAGTACATTTGCATACCCATTTGTAAAATAATTTGATTTTTTCTCCTTCTAAACCTGTAGTGCAATATTTCTATTTAAGCAGTTGTTATAAAAGGAGCACCAAACATTATCATGTCTTAGACTTTCCTTCTTCTTTTATATCTACATTTTTATTCTCTGGGTGTTCCCATTAGTAATGGGTTCTACACGGTAATCTTTCAATCAAGACTGTGCCCTAAATTGATGGAACTCAGTGTACTGTGTTAGCTTGGGAGTCTGTGCTGCAATGTGGCCCGTCTGGCCTTACAGAGCTTACTGTGGGGCAGATGGAGGTGCACCTACTCGTGAAACTAGGATGAAAACAACCATGGCAAGAGGCAAGTTAAATAGAAGGAGTTAAGGGTTTTTGTAGTTGGAGGATATGACTTTTTTAGAGGGGCTAGGGACAGGACTTTGATTACAGTTGTTAGCATGTCTTGCAAACTACTTACGAATAACAATAGTTACATATACGGGGATCTGTAGTTCTGTTTCTGGAAAGAACAACATTCTAGCACATTGCTCTCTAGTTGGCTCTCTGCAAAGATGGATGGCTACATCCTATATCTGAGCTGGCCAGTATGTGCTCTGGGGCACTTGAAATGTGACTTAGTACAAGTGAGGAACCTAAATCTAAATAATCATGAGTGGGTGTCATATCGGAAAACATTCAGACAGAACATGCATATCACTAACCCAGTGCAATGAGGTGGGTGATCATCTTGATCACTAGTCATAGGGACTTGGATTGATTTACTTTTCAGTATAATTTTCCACCATCATGGAAGCATCCATGCAAACACTAAAGCATGGAAATGGCACGGAGTCAGTTAAATTAGTGACATCTCTACCTCAAGCATACAAGTATGCACACACACAAACATGCATTTGGACACACAAATGTGCAAACAACCACAAGTACACATACACTTACATGGACACTCGTTTTTCCCCCTTTATCCCTTTGAAACAGACGGAGGGAGAAGTGTGGAGATGTCGCACGGCTTATTGTTTTGAAGGGCGAGTAATGAGTGATGGATCCTCACACTGGGGGCTGTCAGGCTGAGCGAAGGTGAGTCCCTGACAGAGGGAAAGACCCGCCTCTGCCGCTCAGTAAGAACTCGGCCAAACACCTCACATACTTCTTAGTTTCCTCATCTATAAACTGGGGATCTATAACCAGAATAACAATACTTACTGAGTGCCTGGAAATAGAATGCATGTTTTGAAAAACTTCTTTTCAGGATGGTTTTTCCAAAACAATATCTAAGCTTTTTTATACTCCGGTATGGCATTTCTGTTGACTGTGGTACCAGGAGATTGGATTATACATATCTTTCTTTGATTGGAGATGTCCTTCAGCAATCTCCACATGTCTTTAAGGCCCACTTGAAAGTCTCTCCTTTTAAATTCGGCACTGTGTTGTACTGGAAGTCTTCTGTTCTGAGTCCTCATGGTGTGTTACTCTGTTTTTGACTGTCAGTGTGTCTTCATTTTTAGGGTAGGAGCTCCCTGGGCACATGAGCAGAGATGAGCTTAAATTTTATTTTGTAGACCCTTTTTTAAACTTTATGTATGTATTTATTTCGTTTCATGAAAAAATATAACAAGTTTTCAGACCTGAGATAACAAATCATTCCATTGTATATCATTATCTTTGAAGTAGTTATTCTGCACAACATACAAACCAAAATGATTTTTACAAAAGAGGAATAAATAATAACACAACATTTCCTCCCAATGAACAAAGATAAGTTATTAGTATAAATGAAACAAATTAGCATATATATTGAAATATTTTTCAGAAAGCAGAACATGTAATTGGGGGAAGTATTTGACTTCTTCCTACTTCCTGTTTGTCTCTCTTCTATTTTGCTCTTTGTGTTTGTGTGCATATTCATATATACATATATTTTTTTCTTTCATATAAGAAATACAGTCCCATATTTGAGCTTGGTGTGTCTGACTTATTTCATATAACATTATGTTCTCAGGTTTTATCCATTTACCTACAAATGCCTCAAGTTTTCGAGACCTTTTAAAACTTAATTTTATCCAGTGCTTTTCAGAAAGGGGCACTGAGTAACCATTGCAGTGTAATAGTTAACTTAAGGGTGTGGGTCTGTCGGGTCAGCCTGACGTCTTCAGTAAGTGCTCTTTATGTATTTAGATCAGTGGTTTCAAGCTGTGTCATGCACAGCACACCTCTGGGGTACTGTAAAGAAATTCATGTCCTCGGGCTCTCTACATGTGACTCATTAGGTCTGTGATAGGGTGCAGGAAACCTGAATTTTCAAAATCAGATTGGGTGATTCTAAGGCAGGTGATCTCAGGGCTGCTCTTTGAGAAATAGTGGGCTATAATACTAAGATACCATTTCTAAGGACTCTAGTCACTGAAGACTTCTCTGGCCGTAGGATACTAGTTTGAAAATGAAGTCTTAAAAAAATTTAAAGAAAGGAGTTGCAAAGAGGTGGGGAATTTTGTGGATAAAACATTTGTTTATATTAAATATTTGAATGTATGCCAAGGTCAATGGGATGCTAAAATAATTCTGTACATGAAAAATGATTGGACAATGCATAAAATTATTTATTACAATTATACAAAACACCTTGTTAGCCTTCACTCAGAGCTTATTTGTTGTTATTTAGGTTCAGGCTTTTTTTATTATTATTTATTTTGCATTTCTATGGACTAAACCCAGGTCATAGCACATCCTAGATAATGCTGTACCAGTGAGCTACATGCCTAGCCCTAGGTTTGGTTTTAATAACTTGATGCCCTAATCATCTGGAAGAGATCAAGGTAGTTTATGGAATGCTTATAGAAACAACGTCACAGGTGAAGTATGGCTTGCTGGTTGCAAATTCATTGAAGAAGGAAATACAGGAGATAAAGTACCAAAATCAGAGGAAACAGGACCTTAAAAAGCAGAACAAAACTGTACATGGAAACAGAGGAGACTGAAGAACAAAGGGACAAGCGAATGCATGAAGGTGTCCCAGGCACTTCCTCTGGTTCACAGCAGTGATTTGTTAGTCTCTCAGCTTAGACTCCCAAGTTTAGCAGGGCCGAGACCATGCCTGTCCCACTGGATGCTCTATCTCCAGCTAAGGCGGTATATGATGGGAGAGTTTCTGTGAGGTTCTTCTAGTAATTCCAGAAAATAAATAGGTTTGTTATCATAGCCTGTGTTCATGATCATGAGAGGCAAGGTTGTGTTTTTTCATTTTAGATGTAACCTCAAAGATGGTTAGTATGGGAGGGTCTATTTGTCATGCTCAGTACATAGTTCATCCCCTGGTACTCTACTCTCCCCTGCCTTCTTCATTTCTAAGTTGTCTTAAAATTCATGGGATATATTTAGGTTATAGATGCCATATATATGTAGTTACATGCTAAAATATTTTGAATATCAACCAATATATGACAGCATACAGATCGTTATTTAAAATTTTCAAAAAATCTGTGAAAATATCTCTCTATAGCTAATGTTGAACTGTATTTTATGTGGCTAATTACCCTTTAATTAATCATAAGTTTTACTGGCACATGGCACATCTATTAAAAATAGATTTTTATTTTGAGATGGGGGTCTCACTATGTAGTTCAGGCTGGCCTTGAACTCACTACATTGCCCAAGTTGGCCTCAAACACAGAGCTATCCTCCTGCCTCAGCCTCCCAAGAAATAAAGATATTTAACATGCATTCTAATTAAAATGCATTTTATGCACTAGGCAGACAGCTGGGTTCCATATAGTCAAAAAGCCATATTTAGATACCTCTGAAATTGTATACCTGCTTTCTAAGTATTTCAGATTTGTGTTCTTTAAACTTGCCCTTTAGTGGACTTTTGTTAACTAAAAAAGAAATAGTTTATTTTTATTTTCCTGAAGATGGTGTTTCAATGTGTTGCTCAGGCTCGCTCAAACTCCTGGGCTCAACTGATGCTTCTGCCCCAGCCTCCCAAGTAGTTGGAGCTACAGGTGTATGCCTCCATGTCTGGTTGAAAAGTATTTTTAGTGTTGTAATGAAACTGTGCTAGCTTGCTTTTTACTTTGCTTTACATCTGTGCATAGAGCATGGAATTCATTTTTCTTAGGGGAAGGAAGAACAAGATGAGAAGAAGCTTCCTCCCCCTCCACAGGTAAATATTTTATCTAGGCAAAATTGTGACCTAGGGTAAAGTATGTCTTGACAATAATGCCCTACCGCTTAGTGTTACTATCAACCCATTGGGTGTGAAGGCACCAAATTATCAAGAGTTAGCTGTAAGCCTCAGATTGCTATGTTCCATTTCAGTCAAAACTAAAGCATCAGAGTTTTCCAGTTCCTGAATCATCTGTCTTTCCTTCCCTGTCAGAGACTCCAGCCAACAGTGACCTAAGTGCCTGCTTTCATTTTGGCAGTGGACTAGGAGCTGTACAGCAGGAAAGGTGACTCTTCTGTCATTTGCATTTTTCATCTAGTATTGTTAATAACATGAAAGCATAATGAGCTCATCATAACAGAAGACAGAAGGTGTAGAAAAGACAAACTAAATGTAGTGAAAGTTCAGAGGAAATGATTAAGATCAGTTGCAGGGACAAGGAAAGGTTTTAAGGGAGACATGGGCCTTGAGGAATGGGTAGCATCTTTGGAAGCACAGGTGGGGTTGGGAGGTGGCATTCCTGATGGAGAAAATGTTCCAGTGAAAATGGGGTCACTTTGGTGGCTGCGCAAGAGTTGGTTATTGGTAAACTATGGAGAGCACCCTTCACATACCTTGTGGTGTCAGTATCGTGCTTGTATTTATGCCACAAAGTAACAGTGATGAAGGAGAAAGGGTAGACGTGTGGGGTCTGATCATAGAATCCTGTGCAGTCCAGCCTGGACTGCTAACTCCACTGTGCTGGATCTTGGCTGAAAAAGTGAAGTTGTTCTTTTAGTTCAACAAGCTCTGTGTTTGGCTAGTTGAACAAAAAGGCCTTACACCCAGCCAAGTTTGCTTGTCTGTGACTTTCCTAAATTGGTAAGAGGAATTGAGCAAGATAATTTTGAGCAAGATAGTTTCAGGAGTGACCTGAAATTTCAGAAGATGAATGATTAGCTAGCAATATATAGGGTAAAATGAATTGAGAAGTTACCAGATTGCAGTTGTGTTCCAAGTGGTTCTGACTCTACGGTCATCCAAGAGAAGTCAGAGTAACACATCAAACTGGAGCTCTGTAGGAGATCAAAAGGTTCACCTAAACTAGTCCTAGTATATCCTGGATACCATATTTACTGCTTCTTTATCACGTTCTCACTTCCCTGGTTATACATGTGGCATTTTGTGAATGAGCTTCTGGCTTTCTTTCACCATTTCTGACTTTTCTTGTGTCTGTGTCCTGTGCTCTCTGCCTGCACTTTTGTAGAGAGATCCTTTTGGGTTGATCCTTGGCTTAAGCTCTGCCCAGTGATCTGTCCAGTGAACAGCTTGTTGATCACAGCTATTTGATTTTGGGTTCTGTCTGACTACAGCTCCACAAATCAGGAGCCAAAGAAAGAGGCTTGTTAATAGGCCATTGGAGTAGGAGAGGGGTAAAGTAAGGAGACTCAAATTACAGGGGCAAACATGGAAATTAATTAATTATTAATTCGTTCAAGGTTTATTGCACACTATTGAGGAATCCAGCTCAGCATGGTTTCCTTATTCTGTCCTGCTTTTACTGCTTTGATCTTTCTCCCCTCAAACTCTCCAAAAAATTTAAGATTTCTTCCCAACAGCTGATTCTCTCCAGGGGCAACAGCAAGATGTCTGGTGATGTTAGGAGGCGACAACTCTGGGACAGTGGCAGTTGGTTTTATTTTTGGTTTTTGTCAGGTGTTTGTAAGTTGAGAACTGCCTGTATTCAAACAACATGATTTGGTAATGTATACTGAGCTCCATAGAAATAATGGAGGTGGTACAGTTAAAAGGACAAAAACTGAAGAATCTTTTACCTCGCGTTTTGCAGCAAGGTTTTAAAAATGCTTGTGGAATGATGGCTCAGAGATTGTAGATGGGGTGTGGATTGTTCATGTAATACTTGAGTCTTGCTTTGGTTTTGGAGGCGTGATGAATTCTCCCATGGACAGCCATCGCTTTATGGTAGGTATAGGGTGATGCCTTGGGGACATTTTATTTTGGAGCTGACCAGATTTCTGTAACTAATTTGTCCTTTGTCAAGCTTTTAGTTTACCACACAAGCAATATGGTATCACACATACAGAAAAGACATAATTATGCTGTCACCTTCTACAGTGTATGGATGTGTTTTAAAATTTTTCCTTGTATACTGTGGTCTTTGGTCAGATACAAGTATTTGAAATAGTTTAATCATGATTTTGATGTAAGTCTTCTTTTCAAAGTCTTGTTGTCATAAAAATTCCCATTTTTCTAATTTCCATATTTTAATTTTAATGGCTGGATAATTTTGATCCGGTCTAATGCTAACAATTTTCTAAAACTCCACTTGTTTCTGAATAATTCCTTTTTTTCCTGTGGGATTATTTGACAAAGGGCATGAATATGTTTTATTGTACATGGTTTGTACTTTTAGATCACTTTCTATTTTTTATCAAAACTACAGCAAAGTAAAAATTTTTACTATTTTGGTTTGTGTCTTTAAGGTAATTAGCAAGTTTGCTTTATTATTTATTCTTCTGAATTGACTTGTCCTGTATTTTCTAGTTTATTTACTAGCCAGTTTTGAAAAATACATTTCTGTGAACTCTTTAGATATCTTAAATATTCATTAGTTTCATATCTCAATGTGATTTAAATTTTTGTTATTTTAAGTCTAAAACTTTGTATTATCTGTTTCTGATTAGTTTTTCATGAATATCTTCAAAACATTTAAAAGTTGCCATCATAGATAGCATGGTTCTCTGATTATTATTAATAAGCTCTTCTGATTATCGGTAGTCTTGTTGCTTCTTGGTCTGTTCTCAGCGGAATTGGATTTTTTTTTGAATGATATATTCTATAATCACGTAATGGCCAAGCAGCAGAGGAGCTAATAATCAGTTTTCACCTGTAATATTTAGAGAATCTATTTAATCATAGAATATTTACAGATTAAATGTAGACTTACAGATTGAGGGTCTAGATAGTAGATGAAAACTATATTCAAGATCTTCTGAGTACAGTGAATCTCTCTGGTATAAGAACTGCATTTAGGATGGGCATGGTGGCACATGCCTGTAATCCTAGTAGAGAGGGTAGAAGGATTGCAAGCTCAAGCCCAGCCTGGGCAGCTCAGTGATTTAGGGAGATCCTGTCTTTAAAAGAGGGGGTGGGGATAGTTATGAAGCTCATTACAGAGGCTCTGGGTTCAATCCCCGATAACTCCCTCCTCCTATAATATATATATATATATATACACACACACACACACACACACACACACACACACACACACACTTATATGTATATACATATATATATATATATAGGATATATAGGATATAAAGATGTAGATCTTTAATATATATTATATATCTTTAAAAATATTCTGTGTTTGGAAGTTAATTTTTTCCCAGATATTATTAGTAATTTAGGACATTACTTTCCTCGTGTTGTTGAGCATTTAGTATCCTATTTGATTTAAATTTAAGTAGTAATCATGATTCTTAAAATGTGGTTTCAAATCACTGGTCATTTGCAAAAATCAGCAGGGCCTTATTGATTATCTGAATTATGCTTTGTTGTTGGTTTTCTCCTGAGGTTCAGAAGAGAGACTAAATTGAAGATACTTTTGGGAATTATAATGTATTTCATCATTTTCATTTTATTGGTTTGATCAGTCTTTTAAAATAATCCTTTTTAGATAGCCTAAGTTACCTGATATTTAGCTTATTAATACATATTTAAAAAACATATTTATCATCTATGATTTAGAAATGGGCATTCAGTGTAACTTCCAGTATTTCATGGAAGGGAGAGAAAATTTAAAAAGCTAATGGACATTTGCTTTCCTTCAAATGGCTTTAGAAGATGAATTTTAATGTAAAGTATTACAAAATAAATGGGCAGGCAAAATTATCTAAATAGTTGTTGAGAAAACATGATTAACTTGATTTTAATAAGTGAGAGAGGGAGAGAAGTCATGCTTCTTATGTGCTTATGACCTGCCAGCCTACTGTTACTATGGCCAGTGGACACAAAAGGGCAGGTTGCCCGTGGTTACCTAGCTGACAAATAATAGTGGAGAGATATCAAATTGAATGTTTGATCCACTTAGAAAGGTTGAGAATGAATTTTGGGATAGATGAAAAGTAATGGATAATAAAATATTCTTTTATGCTTTAAAACCTCAGTATTGGTAGAGATGTTTCATGTGTCCCTTTTATTTCCTCTTTGCATTTTTATATAGAGCCATTTGTCTTTCCCATTATGCAGTTGGTTGCACTGGGTTGCCTGATTCTCACTTATAAGGAGCATATGAACTAATGTCCACATGCAGTTAGGATTTAGACCTGTGAACACTGGTAAGGACATTTACTAGTTGTGCATGTGTGATAGTATTTTGGAATGAAACATCACATTCATCTCTAAATCTGTACCAGCTGTATGTTCTCGTAGGCTTTATATGCCTTTTCAAATGTGATGTCCTATAGTTCAGTGTAAATAACATATTTCTAGGGAAATACATAGTATAAAGTATATGTAACACAGTAACCTTTTTCTCTCTAGCATTATTTTCAAAATGTTAATACTAAGTTTGTAGAAATAAGTTTTTAAGGAGAAGTGCATTACAAGGATGAGTAAATCGTATTTGGTTAGTGGAAATGATTAGTGGAAAAAAAAATAGAACGTGCCCTCAAATTCACCTATGTGATTTCCTACTTCATTTGCAGATACTTGCCAAATACTACTTGAAAATCAGAACATGCGTGTAGTTTGTAAGTCTAAACTAGGAGAAGTTCAAGTTTTGTATGGATATAAAGTTTCATATTTATATTTAGTCTGCAGCGAGTGAGCTAGCTACGCCTTGCTCAGCCCTGGGTCTCTTCTTTCTGTAGCACCAGCTGGCATTCTGTTTCCTTACAGATGCAGCAAAATGACTGATTGCTGACTGCTAGGACACTTCCAGGGAAGAGGTCTTCAGAGATTCTTACAAGATGCAGATTGCTAGTGAGATGTGCTTTAGTTCTGGGTATTTTCTTAAAATTTTGTTTTGTTTCAGTAATCATCGGTAAAGGGAGAGAAGAGTGAATTCGTTGAGAGACATGACTATTGTGAGCTCTAAGAAGGCGTCGTTTCTAATAACACTTTATTTAAAAATGAATCCAAAGAATACCGCCAGAGTGGTGATTTCGCATTTTTGTTTTGTTTCGTTAACCTTGACGCTGGCCATCAGAATCAGCATGAGGGGAAAATACTTGTAGTATTTGCTCTGAATATTGAGAGTCTATAACAGTGAAATCTCTGGCTGGCTTGTGTATAAGTGAAGTCCTATGGTTGATTTCACAGTTTAATCTTGACAGGAAAGATCTTAAGCCTGTAACTGATTCTCGTTGTTACTGAGACAAGAGCAGAAATAGTAGTTTAAAGTCTAAACTCATTCAAATGCAAGGGCAGATCATTGAAAATGTACTTTCTGGCTTAACAAGTATTTGTTTTTAAATCACTGTCTGAAATTTCTTTAGTGGATCATCACATCTATTGGAGTACAGTAGTAATGGGTCAGTAAGCCCTATGTTTTAAGTCCTGTGTCTGGGTGATGTGTTGTACAGTAGTAATTCCTTAAATCGTTTATAATGAAGAGGAAAACGCTGGAGAAAAAAGTCTATCACCATATTGTTCCTAGTTTTGCAACAAGTGGGCTCTGTTAGGAGTTCCAAAGTACTTTAGTAGTTCCGTAGATGAGCTATTCCGCCCCCTCTGTCCTCTCCAACATCCTGTCTCAACACAGATTTTTATCATTTTATTCATCAGTTCTCCACCTGTTCTGTGAGCTTCTGTGGTTGCTGTCACTCAGCCAAGAGCCTGGGGAATGCCTATGCACAAGCAGCATGGGGTATCTTGTCTGGGTGCTCCGAAGGGCATGATCATACCACTGAAATGGACAGTAAATCCACTTAACTAGTTTCTAGGATCATCAGTAACAGGCACTTGTTGCTAGTCATTATAAAAGCATATATACTGTTTGTGGTTAGAAAAATACTAAAGTGTACAATGTTTAGAGGTATTACTCTAAGGTTGTATTGGTCAGCTTTCCCGCCGCTGGAACAAAATATCTGACGACTCCTCTAGTTTAAAGCAGGAGAGTTTAAATCCGGCTCATAGTTTCAGAGAGTTCAATCCATGGTTTGCTGGATCCAAGGCAGAAACATCATGGTATAAAGGTATGGGGGAGTAAAGCTTCTCACTTAATGAAAGGGGAAGAGGGTATGAGAGAGAGATATCCTCCACAGGCAAACCTCCTATGACATATCTCCTCCAAGGTTCCACCTCCTCGCAGCACATTCCACTATGAACATCAGCAATCATTTCTTCAGGGTGTCTTTAATCAGTCACATAGACAATTGAGATTAACTGGCACAAGCTAGACATGGTGGTGCATACCTATAATCTTAGCACTAGGAGACTGGGGCAGGAGAGTCCCTGTGAGTTCCAGGCCAGCATGAACTACATAGTGAAACCATGTCTCAAAAAACAAAACCAAACCCACCCCAACCAACCAACCAGACAAACAAAACAGAAACAAAAAAGGTGGAGACATTAAAATCAAAGAAGAAAAATTACTATCATAATAGAGTTACTATTATGAACTAGTAAATGAAGAAGGCCATTTAATAGATTTAAACAATTTGGTTTGTCTGAGAGGTACACTAAATATTAATTACCCACTTTAAAAATATTTAGTATGATATAAAAGGTAATGTGACATATAGCACAATAATATAGTGTATCATTATATACTCCACTTGTGTCAATTAGTGTTAGCAGTTTTGAAGAGCTCTGATGAAAAATTTTGTAGACTCAGGTTGTGAGTTTGGTGCAGAATACCATGTAGGCAAGGGCCCTGTCTCATTGCATTGTTTTGTGGGAAAGCTCACATCAACACTGGTGACTTACCTTGATCACTTGGCTAAAGAAGATTCTGCCTGAGCCTGTGAAGTTACTGCTTTTCTCTTTCTGTATTCTGTTCTTTTTTAATTCTCTTCTTAAGGGGAGAAGAATTATGCTTTATCTTTCAAATGGAAGAAATATTATTGATTAGTTGATGGATTTCAGGACAAACTTGTGGATATTTATTTTATGTTTTGAACTATCACCCAGTGCTGTGCCAGTCATTTAACTGTTCAAAAACTATTACCTAATTTAAAAAATGCTGTGTTGTGGATGACTTGTATTTCTTGGAGTTTGATACAGCATGATTTACCCACCTGTTCTCCTCTCCCTCCTCCTGGGTTTCAAACTGATAGAGTAAATGTTGCAACTGTAGGCCATTCGCATAGTCATATTTTAATGCATGCACTATGGGAGGAGAAGACATAATACAAAACTTCTTGTCAGCAGATTGCTGAATTTACCTGGGAAACTATAACTCGAGAGTATGAGAACGTGTCTTTTACCAAGAGGTGAGTTCCAGGTAGGAAATTGGTGTCATTTTCTTCTACTCTTTTGTGCTTGGTTTTGCAAAAATCAAATAAATCATTTTCTTAGAAGATGCAGGGTCCAAAAGGGAGAGGCTGTGCCGACAGTGAGTTTGTGCTAATAAAGCACTTTGCCTTCCTTTTTAAAGCTCCTTTTATTTAATTCCGAACAGTTAGGTAGTAGCTGAGCTTTGAAGTGAGATCTAAAAAGAACTTGTAGAAATACATCTACACAGCATTTGCTGATATACTTTAGAGATCGGTTTGATTTTTGGAGCCTGTTTGAAAAGTAATTAGATAGTAAAACTAATATTTAGATTTATCATGTCAGTGAAAGCGGCCACTTCTTAGATGTTTTATATGTTTCACAGTATCTTTAGTAAATATGAATTGATTTATATTTTGCACTTCTCATAAACTCCCCTAGGGTGATAAAGTCATAAACACTCTCTGTTAGAAAGGGGCAGACTCAGGAGAACCTCAGACACGATGCAGCCTCTCATATGCATGCTACGAAGTAAAAAAACATTTTGCCAGCAGTGTCCATTGTGGGACACTTAGAAGGAGTCAGCTAAAATCACACAGAGAAAAACCCGCAATACAGTTTATGTAGAACAAGAAAAAGAGACTAGAAGGAAAAAATAGAAACAAAGCTTTTGTAAATAAGCAGGGGAGGAGGAGTTGAAGGGAGGGGAATGGGAGAAAAACAGGAAGCAAGAGGTGTGATGTGCAGGTACACACTCCCTACAGTGAATGTTATCATTATAGATATCTAAAATGTACCAATAAAAAGAGAACATAAATACACCTGCAAATCTCAAATTCCAGGGGAGTTAATATTCCTCAGTGCTTCTTGCCTCTGCTATTAGAAGAAGTATAAAGCAGTGTGATCCTTCCTGCTAAGCTACGGAGGTTTCAGCTCCATGGCAACATGAAGAACAGAGTCTGACAGTAGGTGTGTGTACACAAATACATTCAAAGCATGGGGTAGAAAGTGAGTTTCAGTGGGGAGACCCAGCCCTCTAAGGGTTGCCCACGCATTTGTGTGTGTGTGTGTTACAAACAAGCCTTTGTGCAGGGAGGCCTGATAGGAGCGCACATCAGCTGCCCTCTGATCTTTCCCATGAGCTGCCGCACTGCCCTGCTCCCTCCAGCAAGGAAGTAGGAAAGGCAATTCAGGGATAGGACTGACAGCAAAGTGCACTCCTCTCCCCGCTTCTTGAAAAGTCAGCATAGTTAGTGTTTTCCTGGGTGCCTTTGGGGGACATTTGACCCCTGCTTCCACAGCCAAATTCTGGGGAGAGCTGTAAAGCGGTGGCCGGTAGGGGATGGGGGCTGCTGCAGTACACTTTCTCCTCAGTGGGAAGAGGGCCGCACTGTAGGTCACCCTCTGCCCTGCCTTTTGCCAAAATTCCACGTGCTGTGGAGGGGTTAGTGAAGTAACGGCTCCTACCCATGCTTTCCCTGCGTCTCCCTCTACTCTCAGACCTCGAGTTTCTTCTCTTGCTGTGCTTCACAGCCGTCCTCATGCCCAGCAGCCCTCTGATCCTTTCCATGGTGTCTTCATTCAGGAGAGACCATATCACCACTCGGCTGTTTATACAGCCAGGTTTCTGTCCTGCATCTTAGAAGTCAGAATAATCTGAGAAATGTTTATTTTTACTGTGTTCCAGGTTAACTGATCCAGCAGCTAAATACACTGCTTTGCTCTTTCCTAGTTATTCTGAGAATAATCTGCAATAAATTTTATACCGTTTTTCTTTCACTTAAAACTGGAGGTTGACTAATGACTATTTCCACTAGGCTGAAGAGTTAGAAATGACAAAAAACATCCTATTCAATACAAATAGTTCTTATATTCTGATATTTCATCCCTTCCCAGGGTCACAGATAGCTCTCATACTAGTAGGAGATGGCTGATGTGAGGTGTGTGTGAGAGGAATAGGCTGCCCCTAGAGCTTGCATGAAGACTGCACAGTGCCACAGATCACAGTAAATTGCGGGATGGGGATCTGAGGAGGATGGACTAAGCTCAGCTGTGACATGAAAAGCAATGCCCCAGCTTTCCCAGAGGGGCTTGATAGAAATAAATGCTTAAATTGCATCCCACAAGGGAGTAGGGTATTCCAGCAAGAGGAAGCCCCATGCAGACCCCAGAGAGCCCAGAGATGCAGCGGAGGGGGCAGGTGCTTTCATGAGCAGCAAATCAGCACATGGCTGAGTTGCAGGGCAGGCAGCAGAGTAGACTCACAAGGGAAGGATTGGGTCAAGCAAGACATTGCACTACTGGTGTGTTTGACATCTGTCCTGTTTGGAAGGAAGAAAGACCTGTTCAGCTTGGCATCTTACAGAGATCTTGATGGGAGCATCATGAGAATGAGTTAGAGGCAACCAAGCTTGGATTCAGGAGAGAGGATGTGCAGACAGTCACAGTCATCGCCAAAAGATTACTGCTGTGGTTTTGAGAATAATGTGCACAGGATGGCTTGTCGCACTTGGGGAACAGTGCTGAGTGACCGAGTTGGTGTGAAGGTTGAGGGAGAAAGAAGGCAAGGATGGCACTTGGGTGACAGGGTGGACAGTGACATGGTCAGGATAAGGAAGATGAGCAAGCCTTTGAGAGAAGCAAAATCTGTGGTCATAGCGTGGTCTGTGGAAAGTTCTTTGGCTTGGAAATAGGGAAGATATGATTTCAATTTTATTTTTCCAACTTTTCACCAGTATACTTGTGTATGTGTGTCTTAATCTTTGGGATCCTTGGCTTCCTGGTCTGTAAAGTGGGAGTAATAATTATGGACTTGTAGGCTATTTGTGGTAGGTGAGAGATATAATCCATCTAAAGCTCCTAACTCAAAGCCAGTCCAAATAAAGGGCAGATTATTATCACAGTAGACTCTGTAGGTGAATATCAAGACCTGGAGAATGGAGAGGCTGAAAGTGGAGACTTCAGAGTCAAGACCATAACAAGTCATGGCATTAGTGGGACTGAGACCACATGTTCATTCATTCATTTGTTCATTCATTCATTCCTGCACATTTACTGAGAGCAGGTGTTTTCTAGTCTCTGCTCACAAAGTAGGGAGTCCAAGATAAAAAAAGACTTAACCTTCAACTTCAAGAGTTCTAGAGTTTAGGATGAGACAGAGAAAGAAATCAAGAATGTTTTAAATAAGTGGAGGATCGGGAGAAATATATATACCCAGGTTATTTTCTGTGTTTGATATGACATGCCCACAGAAATGGAGGTAGACAGTTTGATGAACTTCTATAAACTGAACAGCAGATCTCTCAGATGCCAGAACATTACCAGTGCTCCTTTTTCCATCACAGCAGAACCCAAGGGCAACTACCACCCTATCTTTTAATAAAATGTGTCTTAATTTTGCCTATTTTTGTACTGTATGGAATCATATGCTGTGTTTTCTCTTGTGTCTGGTTTGTTTCATTCAGCAGGGTGTTAACATTATTAGTGTGACTAATTCACTGCATGTAACATCCATTCTTAGAGCTGTAGTGAATTCCATTCTGTGAATGTGATTTACTCACTCTACTATTGATACATTAGGTTATGTGTGGTTTTTCCTATGACCAGTAATGCTTCTGTGGCTACTGTAGAGCATGCCTCTTGGTTGCAGCCTGGGCTAGAGTTGCTGGGTCAGGGTGCTTGTGTGCATTCAGCTCTAGTAGTTTCTGTTTCCTGTCTGCTTTGTGAGTGTGCATTGTATTCTTCCAACAGTGCATGTGGGGGTCTGATTGGCCCACTTTGCTGTGGCATTTTCCTTTTTCTCATTTTAGCCGTCCTGGTAGCTATTTCAAGGCCAAGCTTTGTAGACTTAATTTTCACTTAGTTGGTGAGTAAGTTGAGTTCCTTTTTGTACATTGTTTTTGGCCTTTGGGTACTCTGCTTCAGAAGGTGCCTATTGAAGTATTTTGTCTCTTTGGTCCTGTTGGCTGTCTATAGTAGCAATATTTTAAAAAGAGAGTCACTTCTGAAAACCTACCAAGAACTTTTCTAGTCCTGGAATTAGGAGAACAATAGTCGCACTTGACGCTGTCCTAAAGTTTGTAGTTTAGCCTGGAGCACTCTTGCAGAGAGAATGGCTGTACATAGGAGTGAGACAGTACACCGAGAGCGTTCTCATGGTGCTGTGAACCTGCCTGGAGGTGCTGGCAGGACAGAGCCCTCAGGAATGGAACGGTGGACAACGTAAGGGAAGGTGATGGCGGATGGAGCAAAATCTTGGAGCAGCCAGAGTGCTCTAAGCTCTGGAGTAGTTTGACTGCAATAGAAGGTGGTGTCCTGCTAAGGTTATAGGTGGACACTGCATTGAGGAAAACTTTCCCGAAAAAGCTCTTCATTGTACTTTAATGAGTGTGTGTGTGTGTGTGTGTGTGTGTGTGTGTGTGTGTGTAGAAGATAAATTCCTTTTCTCTGGGGAAAGTGGATCGTATTAATGAAAATGGACTCATATGGAACTGTCTCCAGAGAGACTAGCGGCATGTGCCGAGCATAGTGCTATGGAATGATAGCAGGGACTCTCAGAGGGCTCAGCGGAAGTAGCTCAGTCTCCACAGTTGGTGAGCTCCCTCAGCCACTTGGAGTAGAGGGATACAGGAATGCAAAGAGCTATGTTTTAAACCTGGGTGATTTTCAGGTTTTAACTTCCATTTTTCTGATTTGAAAGACAAGGTAACCAATGAGTAGGGGTGCTGGTAAGAGAAAAGGTGAAGTGGTTTCCTGTGGGATCCAGATGGAAGAGTGAAGGAAGCCTGGAGGAGGAGGAGGAGGAGGAGGAAGATCAGAAGGAGAGGGAGAGGAACGGAGAGAAAGGGGGGAGGAAGAAAGGAAGGAAGGGAGGAGGAAGGGGCTGGAGGAAAATGGGATGAAAAGGAGGAAGAGCAGAGATTTTGGGGGGCAGGAGTTGAGAAACGAGCTGACTTTGTGAAGTTTCAGAACAACAGAGTGTGCGGGTGAGTGCTTAGCTGATGTGACAAGACCCACCATCGCAGTCTGCCGTCTCAACCTCACTAATCTGAGTTGTCTGTCAGGTTTTAAGGCAGATATAATCAAACATTTAGGTGAATAACCCCTCAGAATGGTCACATTTTAAGGTTTAGCTGATCTCCTAAATTTATTAGTAAAGAATTTCTTTATTAAATGAAGACTTGAACATTTTTCTGTAACATCAGCCATTAGTTGGATCAATAATGTAGTTTTGTTAATGAAGGTTAATGGAGGGATCCAAATGGTCAGTTTGAACACTAAAATAACACACTGAAGGTAGTAATCTGTTGCTGTGGTAACTGCAGCTGAACTGGGCTGGCCGGCTACATTTGGAGTCCTTGTTTGATCTACTCCCTATTCTCTGGATGTAGTACCTCAACACTGCATGCACATTGGAATAGAGTGTCTTAAAATTTTCAAATTTAGTACATAAACATGCCATTTTGTGTGACACTCTCCATGGAAGTCTAGAGAGCAAGTTTACTTTCTACAACACTAGTACATCCTCATTGCTAAATGAGCAAGGTATTCATAGAAGAACCAACTATAGCAACTACCAGATTGTAAATCCTATGACGTATCTCAGTATGGAGAGAATTTACCTGGCAATTTGGTGAAAACTGTATATTTGGGAGTTCAGTCCTGAGGGCAATGGTGTGGGTTGCCCTACATTGAGATTTGTGATAACCTCCTAACGGGCTTGAGGTTTTGTAAGATTGCTGTGGTGTTGGGCACTGCCCTACATCATTTTGCTCAAGAAACACAGTAGTTAACAAGAAAGAGAAACTAGAAAATAAAAATGATGAGCAAATAAGATTGAAGGAAGCAAGGAAAAGGAAAAACTTAAAGTTTCTACAGACTTCACTATAAAAAGGTAAATTTGGATGAAGCTTAGATAGAATCTTGACAATATGAGGAATGAAAATCTAATAAATGAAAAACAGTATGAAGTGCAGGAGATTATATGGGAAAAAAATCAAAGGTGCTGCCCGTGAAGAGAGAAACTGGTTGTAAAATCAAACTTCAAGTATTAAAATTGAACTGTGGCTACAGTGTAACATTTTATTTTTCCAGTACCCTTTTCACTGTAGTGTGACAGGTGTGCTACTTTTCATAAGCTTTGGTCATTGAACAGGACTGTTGTAAACAATTATATTGAATTATTTTATTTTTCTCTTGAGTATCAAATCATGAGAGGAAATTATGAAGGCAACCTTCAGTTTCCAAGATTCTGCTTCTCCTCCTGGGGTTGTTTTGTAGCGGAAATCAAATTGGAGCACAGAGTCTGGCATTTAACCCATGGGGACAGTATACAAGAACATTTATGAGCCCTTACTCTGGACATCAGAGTCTCTGGGTTCAAGTTGCTGCTCTGCCCCTCACTAGCTCCTTACCTTTGGGCGAGTTAACTTCATTCAGGTTCTTCATCCCTCACATCGGAATAGTAATAGTCTCTACACACAGAATTGTTGCTCAGAACGAATGAGTAAATGTGAAGCGTTTGGAATTGTGTTAAAGCACGTTGTGGATGCTTAATTAATGCTGTCCTGATACATAACTTCTGTCAAAAGTACTTGCAGTAAAAATGTTGATTTAAAGTAGAACTGCATGTATATGCAATGTTATGAAGTTATAATTGTCTTGAGCTTTATACAATAAAAGTCATTTAACACCTATTCTTCAGTGCAGTAAGGTACTCCAGGTGACACCATGGTGAGAGAAACATGGCCTCTGTCCTTTTAAACACCCAAACTTTGGGATTACCTTATGATTTTCTTGGCTAGAACTCATGTTATGCTGTAATATAGCAGACAAGTTCATAGAGACTATATTTTTAAGATGAGCGGAAGATAGTTTTTATAGGACAGAAAGGGATATTAATAATGAATCATAATTTGATATATTACTGAGCCTAGCAGATCATAAAAGAAAAATGTTGATATTTTCCCAGAGCTACATATAGTAAAGTGGATGAAACATAGATATTAGAAAATCTAGGTATTCAGTTGCTAACTACAGTTTATTAGTTATGTGATTCCAGGAAGAGGGTTTAATCTGTGTCTGATTTCTTCACATGAGAAACAGTCTCCTAGCCATCTTGCTAACTTGTCAGGAAAATTAATGAGTCCTGTTTGTGAGGATGCCTTATGAACTATGTTATGTATTTTCACAGTTTTATCATGATTTGTGTAATACAGAGCTTATACCAAGTGTAGGCTCTACCACCAAATCTAATATAGAGCTACGGATTTCTGAAGAGCTATGGCTCAGACATGAACACTCAGAATAGTAGGGGTTTAAAAGGATTACAGAAAACCTTGTCATTCTCTTAGAATTACCTCTAGCTTGATAATGGATGGTTAGCTTGTGGCAGAGATTAGATCAAAAGAAAAAACCATTCATAGGTAAAACAGGGTTGGAGAGGTCATGGGACTGACCTAAGGACACAATTAACCAGTATGGGATAAAACTGGACCCAAATGTTGTTCCTGCAGCTCCTGGAGGTGATCTCGAACTATTTCTGAGAAGATGTACAGCCTGAGAAGGCAACCCAGAGTTAAGATCTCTGCCCTGTCGCCTTCTAGTTGTAATTTGGGCAAGTTAGTAGGCGCCTGTGGATATTGTTCTATTCCCTCATCTGCGAAGAGCAGTTCAGTCACTTGTCTGGCAGAATTGTGAGGTCTGAACATAAGTATCTATTAAATGCCTGCTGAACAACTGGCTGTCATGTGATTTTTCTTGTGATTATACATTGTCATATATAAGACAGATTGACTTACATACTTGCAGAATAGAAATACTAATACACCTGATAATAACATCTGTTTCACTGAGAGGATTCTTTGTGCCAGCCCTGGTCCAAGTACATTACAAGTGTCATGATCTCCTTTAATCTCTAAAATGCATTGATGCAGTAGGGTGCACCGTTGTCCCCGAGGCCCAGGGAAGGTAACTAACTCAACCAAGGTCTCGCAGCAGGTTTGAGGCTGAGCTGGTTTACAAAGGGGGATTTATGGCTCCAGATTTCACTTCCTTTGTTACCAGATTATTCTTGTTCCTCCATGGTCAATGTGAGATAGAGAATGAAAGGACCGATGGTTTTAGGATGGGGTACGTGCTTCTGGAGTTGTCCTCACTCCCGCAGAGAGTATTGGAAGAGGCCTGCCCGTACCTATCACGTAACCTTTTGGTGTATTACGTGTTACAAAGCCTCGCTGAGCTCTGCATTCCTTTCTTTTCCTCCCACAATGAAATAATAATACTTCTCACCGTGGCAGCAAGCATTTAAATGGAATGATAACTGTAGAACCCAATCCTGGCACCATCTCAGTCTCTAATCCCCACTCCTCAGTCCCTACTTAAGTAGCAGGCTGATGCGTTTTACATTTTAAATCAACAGAGTCCTGTGTTATTCAGCATTCCCAAGTCTTAAACCGATGATGTTATATCACAGGATGTATGATTGATCTTTTCGAAAAGGCATTAAAATACTCACTCACAAATCTTCTCATTTATCTGTTCTAAGCTTTTATGAACTCATGTATGAAATTAGGTGTATTGATGTATCATGTCATTGATTTGCATCAAGGGTCTGGATGTGTGTACTTAGAATGCAGTCCCTTTAAGAACCACTAGCCATCAGCAAAAATAACCTACAACAGCTCAGGTTACTGCCAGGCTCCAAAGACTCTTCAGGAGGTCAGGTTGCTTATTTCTCTGGCTCTGCAGCAAGGAGGTAGGAAGAGCTTTCTTGGTGCCAGTGGAGGCGCTACGTGTGGATTTGTGCACATGTGTCCCTGCCTTTTGCTAGGTGTTTCCAGCTCTGACGTCTTCTAGACTTGCCCCTTTCTTGGAATGGAAGGGCTCTTGGTCGGATCACTTAAAACTACTTGAAATTAATTGTGACCCTGTCTGGGGACCTGGGTACAGTTTTCTACCAATCTTGAGTTTTGTACTATTTCTTCAAAAAGTGAAAATGAAAAGGATGTCAAAACCCATCCTAAGAAACAAGGATCTCCTGTCCCCAAAGTGAAGTGTGACAGCACAGCGAGAAAGGTCGTGTGAGGACACACCCTGCTCCCTGGACTCCCCTGCCTGCACAGGCTGTCTCGGCTGGCTCTTCTTTTACAGGAATGTTTTTACTGGCGGGGCACAGCAAGAGATCAAAGACTAAAACGGGGCATAAACAGGGCTTGATGCTCTCTCAAGATAAACAAACAAACACATAGAATGAACTCCTTAATTAGGTCCAATTTTACAGTTGTGGAGAAACAATTGTGGGGCTGTCAGAAGAGGCATTGTAATAGGGGAGAGAACAAAGACCCAGCAAGGACTGCACCATCTGGGGTCTTTCCCAGGGGTGCTTCTTGCTAGTGAGTGGTGGAATAATAGAATTGTAACAGCCGGGTGGTATCTGTGAATGACTCCAAGCCTCTCATTTTATGTGGAAGGAAGATAAGGGCCAGAGAGTTTGGGAATTTACCTGAAGTTATTCGGTTGAAAGTAGGCCTATACCCATAGCCCAAAGACAGATCGTTCTTCTCCATCCTGTCCTGGAAAACATAGTCACTGTCTCGCCAAGCCCTAACTTCCTTATCTGTAAGTGGGGCTTGCACTATGGCATCCTGCTTCCTGTGATATTGCAGAGATCTGCTGAGTGAGTTCAGGTGAAAACATGTAAAAAGTTATTGCATTAAACATTAATATAACTGATAGTAAAGTGTTTATATACACATATAATAAAATAGAGGAACAGTGCAATGCCTCATATTATGTTAAAATTCTTTTTTGTGTGAGAACACATGAACAAAAGCCGGGTTTTCTTTTGGAGATGTGAAACACTGGAAAAATTCCCTCAGTATCATGACAAACATTCTAGATTTAGAACAAGTGACCCTGGTGGCTTTACTTATTATTACTTTAACTTTCTGCAAAATTCAAATAATTAAGTTCTCAGCTTGTCTTGGAGTCGCCCTGAAGATAGCGCTAAGAATGTGGGTGCGAGTACCTGGGAGACCGACAAGCATAGAACTAAAGTGGGCTGGAAGGAACTAACAAGGAGTGTTACGGGTACTCACATTGTCCAGGTAGCGCATGTGGTGTAACTAGTATAAAACTAGCATCGCTTTTACTTCCCTTTGGTGTCAGCTAAAGGCCATGTGCTAAGGAAATGACTGTGATGAACTAACGAGTCTTTTTTGGAGTTTACAAAAGGAAGCGTAACTGTCCTTGTAATTATTTTAAAATCGATCTTTCACTATAGACATGTACCCAAATTGCCAAGACCTATGTATGGCATTCTTCATATTTATAGGACATTCTTTCCTGTGATAATATGGAAAGTGGAAATTTAAATGTTCTTTTTATAACTTTCTCAATTATACTGTTTGCACTAATATTTATATGTCTATTTTTTTCTCATTCAGTTATAGTTGAAAGTTTTAATTCTTATTACCATGACTTTTCACATTCGGGAGGTCAAATGGTTTTCTCAGATCTCACAAGAGTGAGATGGCAGAGCTGTGATTTGAAGCACAGAGCTGCTATGTTGTCCCAAGCTCTGTGTGCTTGTCACTGTAATCTGTCTTTCTGCGTTGTGGTGAGGTTCATTTCTTTCATTCAAAGAGTCATTCATTTAATGTGGATACTCCATAGTACAAGACAACATGAAATAAAACTGTTTCTACTCTCAACGAATGTAGAGTTTAGGAAGGGGTGCAGAGAAAGCACATTAGTGCATACATGTAAAAGAAGAACTGTGTCGTATTATTACCTTTGTAAAGATGCACAGTTTAGAGTACCTTATTGGAAGGAAGATACTATATATGGACCTTTGTCATCTGATCCCCTTGTACTTCTGGGGTTAAGTCTTTTTGGACAGAAAGTCTTGCTTTACATATGTAAAGCCCTCTCTGCTACTCAGAGCTAATGCATAGGAGCAGAAACTTCAGGGACTCAGGTCTGATATTTTCCACCAAATGGGGGGGGTACTGGATAAACAAATGCAGACATAGGCCTAATGAATATCAACACTTGAATCCTTGTAACACGACATGGGCAAAAGGAGCAAAGACAGGAACATAGCAGGGATTTCCTCATCTCAGGATTGAAATAGGTCTGCATTGTTCAGTACAGTCACTCCCTCCACTGGTCTCATGAAGCTAGTTAAGTTTAAATTAATCAAAATGCAGAAATCAATTCCTTGGTCATCTTAGCCACATTTCAAGTGTCAGCTGTAGCTATAGTGGCTACCGCATTGCAAGTACAGCTAGAGAGACAGATGTGTTTAGTAGGTCATTTGGATGTTTGATATACATCACAAATTAATGTTAATCTCTTGCCCATTTCCCCCTGCATAATAATTAGTTGCCATTTATTGAGTACCTCCTTGGTAGATGCCAGGTAGTATATTATAGTAGGCGCATAATGTTTGTGATTTCGTTTTATCCTAATAACATTTTGTAGATTGAGAAGCTACCTTTCTGAGAGGTTATATAATTGCCTAAGCTGTGATAGAGCTGTGACTTGATTTCATTATTTGAAAGAGAAATACTCTTTTGCTGTACCATGCTTTCTTTGTATCTACTGTAGTTGAATGTATCAGCAGTTGCAAATGTCCAGGCAGTCCCCCATCCTTCAGTTTATGTGAGCTCCCGAGACAGGCCAGGCACTCTGCTGGGAGCTGGAGGGGCAGTAGTAGTCACAGTACAGTCTCCCACCTCGGGGAGCTCAAGACCACATGGGCAGTTCAGACACAGAAGTGAATAATTATGATAGCATGAGATGACATCTGCTACAGGACTTTGCTACAACCAGGAACTGTCGATGTGTTGTAAAGGCACACACACCAGTGTCAGATTAACGTTTTATAAACTCCCTTTGGTCATGTGGGGCGTAGTTTGGGAGGAGAGGGAGAACTTAGGAGAGTTGTTGTATTTACCCAACAGAAGGAACCTGTTGAAAGCAAAATTAATGGCTGTGGCAGCAGAGTTAGAGAGAAAACAGAGAGGAAACTTGCTAAAGCTGGCTAGTTCTGGGGATTAGACTTGGGAGCTGAGGGTTATGGAGGAGGTGAAGCTGTCACTGTCCACCTTGAATGCCTAGGGAATGTTTGGACCCCCTCCCCCACAGGAGATTAGGTGGGAGATGACATGTGCGTGTGTGCGTGCGTGCACGCGTGTGCATGAATATACAGGCGTTCAGGCACACACACCATTGCAGGGTGGGGAGGCATAACAGTAATTACTTAATTGACTAGCCTATAAAATATCCAAAAAGCAATCTTACTTGCCAAATGAAAGAGGCTGCTGTTAAACAGTGAGACATTTCAAGGATGTCATTTAAAAGATTAAGAATGAAACAATTCTACCGTAGAGCTGAGAATAAAAGGGAGCACTGGGGCTGGGGGCGAAGCTCAGTGCTAGAGTGGAGGCCCTGGGCTCAGTACCAAGCACTGGAAAAGGGGGAAAAGAAGGATTACTAACCTGAGAATCTAAATGTGTTTTATCTGACCTTGGCTGGGCATAGGGTAGTGAACTAGGGATGTATTTCTCCATTTTTGATATAGTTAAATCATGTAGAAAAATTTATTATTACAGTTTCCTACTAGTGACATAGGGATGAATTTACATATGGCTCTGAGAGACCCTATTATTGAAAAAGGTGTTTTTGTGTGTGTGACTATGTGAGGTATATTCTCTCCTTCCTTTGTCCAGTTCTGTTGAGATAATTAAATAATCAGGTCTCCAGTTTAATGACCAAGTGATTATAGTTTTTGGTGTTTCAAAAACTACAAGCAGGTGCTCTAGGGCATTTTTAAAATTCTATTTCTTTTTATTTTAAAGGGAAAAAAACTAACAAAACAACAACAATGAAGACAAACAAAAACAACTCAGAAAAAACAAAAACAACACAAAATAATAAGAGTTAACAATGGTTGCTACACTCCATACTGTTATCTTCAATGAAGTGCTCAGTCCACCAGATGTCAGAATGTGAGATTGATTAAACAACCAAAGACAATAACAAGTAATAAAGAAAACCCATTGGAAATGGTACAGAGAAAAGAACAGTTAATGTGTAATTGTTTGATCAATCTTACGTGCTTGTATCTGGTTATCTGAGCAAACACTTTGAAGATAACGTTTTTTTTCACTTTAAAGCAATGCTTTGTTTAAGCTTTCCATTGTAGCACACAAGGCAGGAAATGTTATCACAGATTTAAATAACCATAGTGATAGAATAATTTTGAATCTAGGGTAAGGATATTCCAATTTCAAAAAAACAAAATTGATTAGTCGATACATACTAAATTTAATTGGTGTGGAATTACTAAGGACAGCAATGCTGATGGAAATAACTTCTTAATGGCACTCAACCTGTGATCTCTGGATTGATACATCTGTAGGATTGAAACACCATCTGCATTAGAGACTGCCATTGGTTTAAAATTATCTGAAGACCCTCAGTTTAGACTGGACCAGTCTAAACCATTCTGGCGGACAACTGTCAAATGTATGAAGCAGGTTAATGCCTGATTACTTTGTTGCAGGGTGCCTTGGCTAATTTTGAGCTGCTTAAAAAACATGAGCTTCTGTTAAATTAGTGAAATCTTTTTGGTTTCTCAGTCAGTTCATGCTAAAGACATTCTCCTTTGGCAAAGAGGAATATGTCTCATTTTATCTTTTAATTTTTTTTCCTGTTCAATGCATGTTTCCTTATTAAGGAAAACAAATCACGAAATCTTGTAAAAAGAAATAGATTTTGATTTAATTTGCTTTGTTATCTCACATTTGATGTCAGAAATTAATGGCTGAGCGGTGGCTGATTGAGAACTGCAGTATTTATGCTTGGAGTAATGGAGATCCACGGATGGACGCTTCTTCAGTTTCTTCAGCTGTGTTCTACTAGGGGGCACCAGTGAGCGCTTCTTAGAGCCTTTAAACTAGGCCACACACTGTTGACACATATGCATGAGAGAGAAACGTGAATGCTTTGTGAGATCTTAGAACTAAAAATAATTTTCACCTGTATTTATAGCAGCGCTATCATACTTGAGGCAATGATGAAGGACCTGGCGGGACAGGACGGGAATGGTCAGCTTGTTCACTGCTACTGGAGAACTCCCCTTGATACATCCTCAAGAGTTTAACAGTCTTACTAAGAGGTTTTGTTTTGTTTCTTTGTTTTGTTTTTTCTTGCAAGTTGTGTAGGCAGGATAGTTAATAACTTTAAGTGCTGAGATAAATTCCATTGCGGAGAAGTGCTGTTTGATGGGTAATTAACTGGGTGACAGTGCGAAACTGTCCATTCTTAGGAAGGGACTAGCAAGTAATCTAACAAGCAGGACGCTGCGAACAGGGAAATGTCCAAGTACCAAGGCAGAACTCTGGGTTCTGTCAGAGCCAGTTGCCTTCATTGTTCCTTGTGTCGGCGCATTTTCTTAAAGGAAACTGAGAAGAGAACATTTTTAGATATTCAAATAGAAAAATGTGCCAAAATTCAGCCTTTTCTGATCTGAAAGTTCTGTAAGGACCCGCTTTGCAGTGTAGCTGTGCATATGTTTGAGTGGGAGGCAGAAAGAGAACAGATGACTTAAACTATTAAAATTGCTGCACATGTAAAAAAATTATTTTCCTCCTCATAAAAAAAGCCATAACCTAGGATTTCAGTCGTGGTTAACATCTTTCTTGGCACTTGCTCAATTAAAATATTTGCACATCACATTTCACTGATGGCTTCGTTCATTCATTTACTCGTTTGTCAATAATAATGTCTGCTATGTCCAAGATTCCATATGTGGTAGGTGTACCGAGTACATGTGATAATCATTTTTATAAGGGATCCAGCTACTTCAGGGAAAACATAACTGTGAATACAGTGGGCAAAATGTCAGCTTCTTTGGTGAAACTTATAATTAAGCTTTACTCAAAGCATGCTTTAAAAAAGCTATAGATGCAGAACTGCAATTTGGGTTATTTTTCTGACATTTATTTGGGAAGCAACCGTGGCTATATTTCTTTGGACTGACTAAGTATTAATGTTTGGGGACCACATCTTAGAAAAGAGGAATCATTACATGAAGAAGAACATGAGTGAATTAAAATATTATGTGGCATTTTATGAGATAGCCGGTGGTACTGTTTACTGCTTATAAAGTGGTGCTAAAATTTGCTAAACAGCTCATTATTGCAGAGCTTACTTATACCAGCTATTTGTGGTTCTGTCTGTTAAGGAGCTTAAACTTCCACTCTTCTCCAGCCACTTCACTGCAGTACGTTGACTTCAGGTCTCTTGTAAGAAAGACTAAATGTAGGCTGTTGAATAATCCCTTTGAGGGCCCTGTAACTATTTTTATGCCTGGATATGCGTCATCAGTGGGTATTTTCTCTGGTGACTCGCTTACATCAGGTCTCCTACCATACATTCTATCAGTGAGTGACTTATGATTGATGGGAACCACGGCTGTTGTTTAGCTTTATCTGTGACCTCAGCAAATGGACAACAGGAATTTCCGGGCTGTTAAATTCTCTGAATGCTTGAAGACAGGGACCCGGTGTTGATCAAGGCAGGTAGCAAGTGATATTATTCAGCAGCGTTGACTGGGGAGGGACAGGAGAAGAAAGGGGAGGGTGAAGGGGGAAAGGGAGGGGGAATTCCTTTTGTGAACAGCAGCAGTTCTGGCTCAGCCTGTTCATTGGCCCTCCTCTGGGGCTGCCTGTGGGGAAAGGTGCATTTCCTGGATCTAGAAAGTGGACATTCAAAACCTTGCCATTAGGGCATGGAGTAATTCCAAGGCATGGGTTGGACAAACACCAGGCTCTCTTTGACTAGTTAAGGTTTTGTTTTTCAGGTCAGCTTGATTGATCCTTGAGCAACTAAGCTATTCTCATCATGAATAAGTGTAGAGATTTTTACCTTTAAAGGTACCCAGCAGTCACACTGAGAAGAGTGTGGTGCTGGTTTATCCAGCTCTGCCTGTGTATCTATCTGGAGATGATTTTTTATAAGTTAACCTGCACATTCTTGCAATGTGCTTTGGAGAGGCAAGCTTTGTGTGTGTGTGTGTGTGTGTGTGTGTGTGTGTGTGTGTGTGTTGTGTAAATGAATTAGAATGAATGCACAAAAATGTTTTCTTTTCTTCCTTTTCCTCACCTCTTTCTTGCATGTGTGAGAATATGGTGAGATGGCCACCAGAGTTTTAACAGGTACATTTGTGTTCTCCCTAACTTTTTCTCCAGTCTCTTTCCATTTCCTTCTTTTCCTCCTCTTCCTCTTCTTCCAGTTCTCCCTGAGCCACTCTTGACCTCCTGCTGGGTGCACCTGTAAATCCAGGAACTCTGGATTGCAGAGTACTTACAGGCTTGTATCTTTTCAGTGATTTATTAAAATGACTATTAAGACAAAATTAAAAGACTTAGTGCAATGCAATTATGTCATTTACCTAGGCAAAATTGGCTTTTTGATCCTTTAAGACTTTTCATTATGAAAAAGTACTGATTTAACTTGCCAGTTTTGTTCTTTTTGCTCCCCCACTTCCAAACAAGGACCTGGGCTCTAAATGCTCCACAGTACCATGGTTAATTGCTATTGTAACCAATGTCTTAATGCTTCACCTTATAGGACCATCATAGAATCATCCCAGAGTTTAGTACCCTCAAACAGATTGTAGGGTGATAAAGCTCTAGTGGAAAATCTTTCTAGTCTTGTGTATTTTCCCTCATACTATTCCACTAAGTGGGCATGGACATTCATAATTATTTTTGTAGCCTCCTTTTGAATCAGCTCTTGAGATGCTGAAAGCCTATCACCTGTCAAGTCATTGTGTTTCAGTTCTGGGCACTTAAAAGTGAAAAGACTGAAGGAGGAGGAAAACTGAGTGTCACTATAAACCTCACCTACAAAAAAAATTTCCTTTTGAAACTTGCTTCTTGAAAAGGCAAAGTGACTCATGACAGGCAATTTATAATTTGAAATTGGTGAAAGATTGAAATTCAGAGCTCTGAATTTAGAGTCATTAGTGGCTAAATGAATTAGTCCTTTATAATGCATCCACTTGGGGAGGAGTTACTAAAGTATGGTGAGATGTGTTGTTTGTGTTTATGTCATTGGTCCAACCAGGAGCCACTGATAACTGGTTTTACTTCCCTGAGTAATGTGTGAGAAAGACACGTTTGGGGATGAGCCAACATACTTATGTTCTTCTCTGCTCTACGTAGTGGGAGATGTTATTAGAAGTGATAAAATTCTTCTCCCTTTATTTAAAATGTATGTATGCTGTTTTGTGGAAGAGTATAAGGGCATAGCCAAACATGTAGGAGGGTTATGTATTCTTCATTAAAAATATATTCCACAGAAGATTATACTTTGTGTGGGAGGGAAATAGCTGCTTGTCTGTTGATTGCATTGTGCTTATTCCTTATAAGAACTGTTGGAGTTGTGGCGGGATAACCTCATTTTGATAATCTGATGACTGCTTCTGTTTGGAGAAGAGAATATAATTTCAAGGCTGCATGCTGACGGACAACAGTAATTGTTCTCTTTTTGGCAGAGCTTAGTGTGGAATCTGCTTTGGCATTTTTATAACTACATATACAAATTTTTCTTCCCAAACCTTCCTTCCCTCTTCCTTTTTTCTCCATGTGCAGAGATTTTTGTAATTTTTAAGTCTGAAACTCCAAAGGTGTAAGATCTAATGATATCAATGTCTAATGATGTGTAATCCAACTTAGAGCAAAATCTTGGCTCCAAGTGAAGTCATTTTGCTAAAGCAGATCCTGCACTGTGAGCAGATTTCACTGTATATTTGGTTTCCATGGAGACACTTCTATTACTTATGGGTGATCAGACTGTTCGGGTGCAGTGTGAGTGATTGGTGTATCAGTTTGGCTCTGAGAGGCTGACGGAGTTTCCTGGTTAATATGTGATCCCTGGCTGAGGAGGTAGCTTACTGGTAGGGAGTGTGGAGGCCCTGGGTTTGATTCTAGAACCAAAAACGAGAAAAAGGAATCATTTCACCAAGGTTTCTGCCATTCACAGGGCTTGGGGGAGGAATGGAAATACCAAAACCCAGCCCCAAACGCGACTTACTAATTTTACTTTACTATGGGCACATTACTTCAGTATCACACAAGGAAAAAAAAAAAGAGAGAGAGAAACCCTCAGAATTACCTACAATCAGGATGATACCTACCTCACAGCGTCAGAACAACTGAATGACCCACTTGTAAAAACCCTCTGGGAAGGGCAATGAAATATTTTATTTGGTAAATGGCTCCGCTTTCTGCTTCTTGCTGGCGTCGGTGGTGAGTAAATGCTATGGAAGGACTCACTGGCTTTAGGAGTTTTCCTCACTAATGCAAGTTTTAAGAAGCTTCATATTCTGCGGTGGTCACTGTGCCAGTGAGGAATATGAGACCTGATGAACGGATGGATTTGTATATGAAATTGTATATTGTATTGACGGCAGCGGCTAGGGGACAAGCTCTGCTCATTGGAGCTTATCTACTGGCGCTTAGCCACTGAAAGGCTCTGACCTCATGTGTCTGATGTCAGAGGAGGGCTCAGTGACTCTGGGCAGAGTCATCCTGCAGCTCTGATAATGAGAACAAACCCTGATAACTCCTAAGGGCAACGTTTACGACTCTGACTGGGTGGTATTAATCTCCCTGTGACAGAGGCTGGCTGGCAGTGGCCGTCAGTGACCAATGTGTAGATCCACTGTGAGGTACTCAGATTTCTACAACAAGATGTCATCATTTGAGTCAGCAGGGTTAGAAGCTCGGGCCACATGGTGGCTTTAAGGAAGGACTTTGAAAGAGCAGTCGATTGGGAGCTCAGGGAAAGATCACTGGGTAGATAGAAATCATGGAGATAAATGTATTTTTAGTGGAAATATTTTAGTCTACTTTTTTCACTTGAAAGAAGAGACATTTTCTAGAAGAGAAAGAACTCTGTGGGTTTAATTGTCCTAAGAGCTGAAAGCAGGTCCTCAGAGGCCATCTTTTCAAATACAGGAGATGAAATGTGAGTCCATTAATTTTCATGAAAGGCATTCTTCTGCCTCTGCTAAAACTAGATGACACTGTCGGCCTCCAAACCAAAGAAGCACAGCAGTGCCCACTTAGGACAGGAGGAGGGGGATGTGTGAAGTGTCAAAATAGGCTGCTGATTATCTACCTTCATCTCAGAATTCCCTTGCTGCAGTACCTCATTGGAAAAGATTTCCCTTTCCAAAACTGTAGATTTTTTTTAAACTAGACATTAAAAAATTCTTGATGTGGAGATTTACAGATATTAAAATAATGAATTGCCCACAAATGCCTCATTTCCTACAAAACTGCAGCCTGACTCCTTTGTGAGCTAGGTAAGGTTAGATCCCAAATTAGTTCCTTCTGTTACTGAGATTAGTTTTCTGTGCATGTGGAGGTATTCATGAGGTTACATGGTATGCCATTAAAGAACTTATCTTTCTCCAGAGGGAATACATTTAAGAAAGTCCAGGAACACACAGTACCAACTATGAAGAAGGATCTAGCCTTTAAACTATGAAACTTAAGTTAAAAATTTCTGGCCTCCAGAAACTTGAAGCCTGCAGGGGAGAAAATGATAGACATCTTAAGCTGGATCCGAACTGAGTCCTAGGGCCATCAGGACGACTTAGATTTGAGCTCCAGTAATTTAGGGGATCCCAGAGGTAGAGAAAGGATTGGCTGGCGCTGCTGGCAAGGAGATGGATGTTATTTTAGAACTATTGTAGCCAGGTAGGGGTAAAAGGAATCTGTGAGTGATTGTGGCTCAAGTTGTGCCCAGGCCAGCTGTGCCCAGTTGGGTGGTAGGACTCAAGGTTGAGCCCATAGGCAGTTAAATGGAGGCAACACATTGGGCAAAATGGGTAGGTCTTGGTGGTGTAGGTCAGTTTTCCCCATTTGTAATGAAGCGCTAAAGCAAACCTTTCTCTTTTATGTGGAAGACCGTTTCAAAGGAAGGGCACCAAATGCCTTTAATGGTGTAAAGCTCCCAGGCCCTGGTGAACCTGGACATTTAAAGGACAGTAATGATCCCTGAGAAGAGAGGCTTCTTTGTCGCTAATGTAGGACACGTTGGTGACTGTGTCTGGTGGCAAAAGCTTGCCTGTCAGTCCTACTTGAGGCTCAGCTGTCCCCACTGGGAGGGTCAGATTCCTCTTTGACCTTTGTTCTTTCTCACTGGAGTCTTTTTTTTTTTTTTTTTGGTGAGGCCTCACTTCTCCAGGTCTTATGGGACTCTTAGGAGGAGCATTGATTTAGGGTCCTGGTGAGAGTAACTGAAGTGGCTTGACATTTTCCTCTATTTATGGGGGTAACTCATTTCTGTTGGAAAGAAAGGAAATAGAGTATAAGAAAACTGAGCTTACAGTGCTGGGAAATATTTTTACTTTGGGGACAAATAGGATCTAATGATGGAGACTACCAAGTACAGTGGGGGGTAGGTAGAAGCGAAGGAATGTACAGTAATAGAAATGGATTCTAGAGTTTCCAAACATTACCAACTCACATATCCCTGTGATAGTGGGAGTGTTCTATGCTCATCTCAGTGGACACAACGAAGAACTAGACATGGTCCTTGGTCTCAAAAATTCATTAGAAATCAGCGACCATGGCCCTTAATGTGTGAGGTGAGCCAGGTCTGAAAGGGGCACAGGAGAGTCAGGTGGAGCAGAAGCCATGGAAGGCTGGTGAGATTGTTGCTAAAGTGCCTGCCTGTGTGGCCCACAGGTGCGGAGATGGCTGAAGTCAGGTGGCCAGGAATGGTAGTGATCAAGGGGCCAGCATTCAGCATGAGCGCAACGGGCCACTCCAGCAGCTGTGGAGAAGTGGAAAACACGGAGAGGCAGAAGTCTGCCATTGGCAGGGCGCAATCTGAGTTTGAGACAGAGGAGGAGGAAAAGGTCTGAGGAGATAATGGGTTCAACGTGGAATTTTAGTTGAGAGTTCTAGAGGGCGTGAATGGAGTTTATTCTAATAGTGACTCATGGAATATTCATATGTAATTTACTATTATGCTGAAAGGCCATGTCCTTCCTCAAAAAAATCTACTGTATCTTTCAACTGCCTCTGCCTTAGCAAGCACCACGTCTACTCCCACCTGCCAGAGAGGTGGGAGCAGTGGGGGTCCAGTACCTCATCCACATCCCACTGCAGGGCTTTTTTTTCGTTGTTTTTGTGGTACCAGGGATTGAACTCAGGACCTTGCACTTGCTAAGCAGACACTTATTCCACTGAGATATATCCCCAGCCCCTGCAGGGGTCTTCGTAAAATACGATTTTTAATAGGTTTCTGTGAAGATCTCTAACTCTCACTGGCTACTCACTGCCTGTAGTTTAAGGGTGTGTTCTTCCATAAAATAAGAAATTGCCCTTGTCCCAGACTTTACAACTTACTATGGATGTCATACATGGAGTCTCTGAGTTCTTACAAAGCCCATATGGTGAACGGTAGATGTTGCTCTCTTAACATTTATAAATGTCATCAGAGAGAACTAGAAAGCTTAAATGGTTTGCCCAGAGCCAGGAACAGACTTCAGGTCTTCTGAGTCCAAGTCCAGGCGGCTTTGTACCTCACCTCAAGAGGCTTTCTTGCCTAGGGAGCCCCATCTCAATTCTAGCCTGAGGGTTTCTGTATTTAGAATGATGAGAAGTCCCCTCAGTCCTTGCAGCCTTGCAGAGAGAGGCCGCTCGGCATCCCTACAGTTACTCTTCTGTCACTGCTCAGAAGTTGTCATCTAGGGCTGTCAGCCGAGACACATTTCCTGGCTGATTTTCCCTTAGATTGGGAAAAGCCTGCCTCCTGCCAGGACATCTGGGGAGGCACAGAAAACACTCTGTACTTCCCTGATGTCATTCTCAGTGCCTGCTTGTCTCATATGGAACTTGGAGAGGGCTGTCGCTGACTTCGCCTTGGGTTTTGGTTGGCTTTTGACTGCTGCCAGGACCTATTGTCCTTCCCGCAGCTGCTCCCTCTGGAAGGTGTGCCTCAGAAACAGGCTCTGGAATTTTGCCCTGAGGAGCTCAGGGTCTGAAGACTTATTTCAAAATGTATTCTCAGTTGTCCTATTAGTGGACATCTACATTTTTACCCACTCAGACATGCGTAGCTTTGGAAAGGACTGTATACAGAGGGTGAAGAGTTACACTTTGAAACCCATATTAAAATCAGGGACATTTGTTAGCAGCTCAGTGATTAATGAGCCTGTGTTATTGCGATTTTAGAGCACGTTCTGTTTCCATCATTTTCTCATTGTACCGGAGCCAGTGTCATTTGGATTTTGACAGAGTTTTTTGGAGACAGTTAACTGCATCAGAGGTTTAAATGATATAAAAAATATGCTTGACAATTATTTAGAATAACAAGAATCGACTCTATTCCTGTAAAAATTGGTGGAGGAAATATGTGCATTAGGATTAGTTAAATAATATAGGAGGGTTATGTTGCCGTTTGGAATTGTTGTTAAGCCATGTATCTATGAAATTCCAGCATCTGTTCAAGAATTGTCCATGATGAAAAGGTGCAATTCTGTGATGAGAAAAGATAAAGAAGAAGAGTTGTTACATCTCCTTTGAGCTTATGTTAAAATCACCACTGTTTTTCACCACCTTAGAATGGTAAATTCCTTTTGGGGACAGTGAAATAGTTCCTTTGGAGGCTTGGACATTTGCCTCTTCATTTTTCTAGTCCTGTCCCATGCTGGAATTAAAAAGTCTGTAAAGTTATGGAGGCAGGAGTGGGAAGGCTCAAATGCCAAACTGGAGTTTTTCTCTTTATTTTCTGTAAGTAAAGAGAGATAATGTAACACGCTGGTGGGGAAATAATTTAGGTTGTGGTAGTAAACCACTTTAGGAAGGAAATAGTATTCGAATACTCTCGAATAGAAATGCTTCTGAAAGGGAATTTTAACTTCAAATTGTTGATGTTACATTATTTACTTGTTCAGTATTCAAAAATTTGTCAATTTATTGGGTTATTCACTGGAAATACTGATGTATGTAATGATGATCATTTCTTCACTGGGTCTCTGCAATTAGCTGGCCAGTTAATACAAACTGAATAAACAAAGTATAAAAAATAATCAGACACATGTGAGCTTTTTTAGTACACATGTCGGATGACATAATAAATTACAAAATGGTGAAGTAGACAAGCTTATATTTCTAAACAATATTATCCATATTAAAGGAAGCCTGCTAGTAACAGACAATAATAAAGAAAAGAGCAAAGATGGACAATGCTGATATTTTGGTAGATGCTGTTCTGCTTCTTTTTAAAAAAAGACCTCATCTGACATATCCCGTGATAGAAATTTTCAAAATGCTTAACCTTTTTGTATTTCACCACATTGTTTTTTCCTACCTTGCTGAATGACTTTTGGCATCAGGTTTTGAAATCATTTTAACTGGCTCTGTCTTTGTGGTTTTTAAAGAGCTGCCGGGTGGCCTCTTCATCCCCAGGGCTGCCTTCCACTAATGCAGGCTCCCTCCCTGCACCTCAGTGTGGAGCTTATGCCCTACCATCAAATTGAGTTTACTATAACTCTCTTTCAGCACTTGTCTTTCCTGCTCGGAATTTGTCAGGAGAAATCTTTACTGTCCACAGGAAAAGAGACAGTTTAGAGTCACAGGAACATCACAGGAAGCAGAATCTGGAGACCTACCTCTCTTTCATTTTTGCTTGGCTTCTATCTTGCTTTGGCAAAAGATCTGTATGACTGTACGAATAGTCCTGTGTTCTTCCTTCCCTGTGCATCTTGCCAAAGTCAGCAGTCATCCTTCGTTTTGTCTTTTCAGTCCTTGACATTGGGAAGAATCAGTCAGCGTGCCTAGCTTAATGAAATAAATGCTCCTTTCTCCCAGATCCCAGGACCCAGGCCTTGCAGGGCTTTCCCCCGGCCTTTCATCCTCCGTCTAGTTTGCTAGTCTGGTCCTGAATACTGCAGTTTCCCAGGATTCTCTCTTAAACCTCTTATCTTCTGTCTCTAAAATTTCTAGCAGACATCAAATAAGCATATGATTTAAATATTGACATGCTGATAATATTCAAAGTTTTAGCTCCATGTATGGATCTGCCCCTGAATTCCCAACTTATGTACTTCCTAAACACGTGCCCTCGGCTGTCTGATGGGAATCTCAAAGTTAAAAGTAACTAGAGAGGTCTCCATCTCTCCCATGAGGCCACATTCCTCAACCATTTTCCTTTTTCTCCTTTTGTTTGTATCTCTATTAGAGGACTGTAACTGTTTTATGCGGACATGTCTTGCCTGTCCTCCTAGATCCTCTTAAGCATGGGCTGTGAATTATAGTCATAATTCCTGAATCGCCACGGCAGCTGTTATGGTTCTAGCATGCAGGCCACACACAGTACAGGACTTACACTAACAGGAAGGGCATGGTGTCCTCTAGAAACACGATGGCAAACAAATTAGAATGCTTGCTCTGCTTACTGATTCATACGGAACAAAACAGATTTTTAAGAAACCAACCAAATAGGTATATCCTTATTTAGCCTGAACTGGAGGAGAAAGAAATGCTAAAATTGGAAATTTAGACTTAGGATGACACAATATTTTAAAACATTTACTAAATTTGCTAAAAATATCTTGTAAAATTTTTATTTTATTTGCTTTCATATCAAATATATTGATGATAGTTGCAAAGAGAAGTGGACCTTGCTTTTATTAGTAACTAAGGGTAAAGCCCAAGTTAGGGTTTTAATTTGGTTCAGTTTGTTCAGGTATTTGGAATTTAGAGAAGCTCTATGAAAATATCCCGCCTACACATTTTGAATATCCTCTTCCTGCTTATCTTCAGAACAGCTTGATTCTTTTAATAGCAAATGGCTGAGTGTGGGGGGGAACCATTTGTAGTGGGTAAATTTAAGTACAGTGTGTCCTCCTGTTCCCAGCTGAAGTCATGCTAACTGCTCAGGGATCACTGTTTTTTTCTTTTTGATGTGGGTCAGACCCTGGAGAACTAAGTATTTGTAAAGGATATTTGTCATTCCTTCGACTATTGGAGGAATACTGGACAGCTTCAGAAAGTTCAGGGACTAGGGAACACCTCATCTATTCATTTTATAACATGTTGATTTATTAGCATCCTTTCAGAGACTGCTCTAAAAATTCCCCTGGGCCAGCATAGGAAGTGCTAGTGTTGAGCAGAGTCAGTCTTGTTGGATTATGTAATACGTGAACCGAATACATGCTTAATTTAGTAAGTTCACACGGCGAATTTCTCCCATCAAGAGTGGCTGTAACTCAGAATTACAAGTAACCAGATTTTCCATTTGTGATTTAACTCTTTTCAAAAGATTTAGTCACATGTAGAAATTTAAAAAAATTAATAGCCTAAATAGTTGATGATTATTTGTTTAATCAATTTTGCATGTCTATATCTGTTTTCCTGAGTATACACTTCAAAGTTATCAATATGTAATGCAACAACCATTGTTGATTCCCTGTCACCTTGTCTGTAACTCAGTTTTGATTGTACTATTCTTATGCTACTTTGTGTCGTTTGTTAATATGTTTTTGTTTCTTTACCTTTAAAATAAAAGTGAAAAAAAAATTAATAGCCTAGTATCCTCTTAGAGGCCCAATTATGTACCATTTGTTGGGGAAGAGTACTGTCACTCCTAAATCCTGGTGGTGATTGGATGAATGCTAAGTCTATCTCAGAGTTTTGAGTTTTGAATAAAAATTTTGTTTTCTTTTTCTTTTTGTGCTCCTGGCCATCAAAGCAGAGTCTCATGCGTGCTTAGGCAAGTGCTGTGCCACTGAGCTGTTTCCTGGCCTTCGTAGTTTGTGTGCAAGGTATCCATTTCTTTTTGGGAAAAAAGTGAGGAAGCAATCCATTTCCATAAACATCTCATTGGATTTGGGACAATAGCTTTTTTTCCCTAGTAAGTAGATATGAAGGATTTCTCAGAAGGTTACTAGAGCTTTGTACTGGGTGCTGGGGAGTGGTTGTTAGGTCCACTCTCTAGTGCTCAGGGCTGGCAAGTCTGTTTCATGTTCCTATGCAATAGCCTCTTGGTGGAGTCTCAGCTGTGTGATATTTGTAAAAAGATTTGTTGTGTAATGCTTTGGAATTGGCATTGAAATTTCTTTCTGTTAGGAGATATTGCTGGTACAGGGGGTAGGAAAATTGTGTCATATGCCTGCTCTTGTGACCTTGCAGATCATTTGGAAAATCAACATCTATAGAAGTTGGGGTTGGGGACTCTGAAAATATGGAGAAACGGTAGATTTGGGGTGCTTCTGGCAAACATGGGAACCACTGGGATAATACAATGAACAATGTCAAATAGTAAATTTAGGAGCTGGTAAGAAAATACTGGATAAAATCTTCAACCCTCAATGTCAGCCATAAAAGGACTAACTGTGAGAGCAGGGAAAGGGTGGTTTGATTCTGACCTGGTTGGGTAGGATGTACTTTTTCCTTTTGTTTTTAAGCAAAGAGGTGAATGCCATTTGAATGAGGATGCACCCTGTGCTATCTGTGGTTCTCTTTCTGGTGAGCAGTGATGCACCCCTGATGTACCAGCACCATCTGTGTGCTTGCGCAGAACAAGAAGGCATTGATTTATATTTTAAAAGAAATTGAGTTTGGAAGGTTCCATATCACTGTCCATTTTGATCAGCTTTTTCCAGCTTATCCCTCCTTCAGACTTTATTCTTGGTTTATAATAACTATTTAGGGATTTTGTTGCTTTATAGTCATGACTGCAAAGACCCATTGCTCAGACATAGGACATCCTTGTGTTATTCAGGTCCAGTGATACTTAGTCAAAAACAGATTAGTTACTAAAATCTCAGTGAATATTTAACTAGTGACTTGTTCCCAAGGTCTGTACTCATTGGATTAGAAATAATTTGCCAAACTACTGAAGATAAGGAAGGTCATTCCTGGATTCACAATGTCTCCTTTGTTACCTGCTTGTAGATGTGCAAGACATCGGCTGATACCTACACACTGGTCCAGCTACTCAACCAAACCACTTCCTGGGGTTTTCTCAGGTCAGGGCAGTGATTCAGAAGATACCACAGTATTTTCTGAGGACTGCCCCTTGCATGTTTTTCTTGGTCTCAACAACTAGAAACTGTCAGGTTCAAAAGGACCATTTTTGTTGCAGGGCCATTGAGTCCATGGTTCACTTTTGCTCAGTGTGCCATTTCACCTGAGTTAGGTGTGCTTGTCTGTGTGCTTTCATGTTTGTAAAAGACACTTAATTTATAGGAATGGACTAACTGCCTCATTTCTCCTGGTTAACCAGTCCACACCTTGATTGAGTGCACAATACAAAGTGCTGTGACAAGACCAGGGAGACATAAGCAAACCAGGGCAAGATTGCTGCCTACATAGACTAGTGGAAAGTAGCTGGGGAGAGAAGAGATAAAAATGACAGCGGCCAAATAGGGTGTTAATGCAAACATAGCCCAGGGAGCTTTTATACATGTGCATTTCTGTGACTTTTTTTTTTTTTTTAGTCTATACACTTGATGTGTTCCATAAAGTATGTTTGGTGTTTTTTGGGCCTTGTTGGTAATGTAAAAATGCTGACAGTGTTCTTTTCATAAATCTTTTAAGAGAATATTTGAAAATTAATTTGAAATTAAAAGGTAGACATTTATATCTTTCATAACCCCAAAGTTTTATTTTTGGCCATGAAACAAGCAACTAAGACACTAGATCTCGTCTTGATTATTCTCACACTTACTTTGCATTTTCCCTCCTAGTACTTGCAAATCTCCTCCCCTAGAGGCTGGATGTTCTAATCTGATAAAACAATGTACATGGGAACTTTCTGTAAGCAGGCAGGTGTTGTGAGCAGTGTGTTATTTTTTACCTTTGTCACCACTGTTTTCATGAATTCACTGCTTTGCAGCATCCCACCGTGTATACCAGTAATTCTCTTCAGCAATGCCAGACATGACTGTGAATATCTCAGTGGAGATAGTTTCTCTTTGGGCTTAGCAAACTTGGACCTGCTGGTGAGCCCTTGTTTAGGAAAAGTTTGATTTCATGAATCCTGCTCAGTGTCTCTGATGGAGAAAAAGGGAAGAAGACGAGGTGATGGGGAAGTACCACTAGGAAGGGAAAAGAGTCAGCGTGTCTGTGTTTCATGGTAATTGTGCATTGTTTGCTTGTGCACAGCAAGGCTCACTTTTATAAAAACCAGTGTTTAGATTTATGTTATTTTTTAAAAGGGAGTCCGTTCTCCACAGTGGTTAAGAGTATGAGCTCTATAATTAAATAGCCTTACTTCTCATCCTGGTCCCTTCTAGCCTGGTGAAAATTGAGCAAGTTTGTACTCTCTGTGTCTCTCAGCTTGCTTAACTGTAGAATGGGGCTATTGCTACCGGGTATATGGCTGTTGTGACCATAAAGGGAAGCACTTGGCACTCAATGTAAATAACAAAAGGAAATGAAGTGCATAGTAAGTGGTGGAATGGAAGTTCTTCAGAACTTTCAGACCACTGCTGTTTCTATTTGAAGTTTGGTTGACTAAGAGGCTCTGCCTGTGGAGAGGAAAAGCAGGGAGGGGAGATTGGAGAGGAGGAGGGTGCTCTGGAAGGTCAGATAAAGGTGAGGTTCTATTGTGCCTTTTGCAAAAAAATACTGTCTGTCACTCTGCCGCGTGGCAGTTGACAAAGTTCTTTCTGAAACCTGCATCTCATTGAATCATCATAACAAGCCCTAGTTTGCAGATGTGGAGACTGTGCCTCAGAGACAAGAACTGGTAGTCTCTGAGTGATTTTGGCTACCATTTCCTTCAGTGTGGTGATGCACACTGATCTTTCTTCTGTCTTATGACAATGTCCTTGTCTGTGACAACCTTTGGTGCTAAATCCCATAGAAGAGGTGCGTCGTGTGCTGTTGCAAAATGAGGTGTTTATAGGTGAGACCCTGGGCCCTTTCTCCTGAGATACCAGAGAGGAAACCCACAGCCTTTCATGACCAGCCTGGACTCCCCTACCAGATGTCAATGTCCCTACTCTTTTGTGGCCTCAGAGAAGCTTATGTTTAATTTCTGTGAAGGGCCGTTTTTGATCCGTGTCCTGGTGGAGAAATTACGTGTTAGTGTTTCCTTTTTGCTAAGAAGAAAAGTCATGAGCACATATGCAGTGGTTGAACACGTACTATACAATACTACTAGTGTCAGTGAAGTGTTAACTCAGGCCTTTTTTGGGGTTATTGCATCAATAAACTTAAAATTAGTGAGTAGGTGACTGATACCTATAGAATCTATACCTTAGTTTGATTTAACTGGGGTCTACTTATTATGATTCAAATGTAAGATGTTTTTATATTTTGTTCTTTAGACTATAAGATTATAAAAGTAAAAGTTTGGTTATACTGTTTGTCAGGTTAGAACTTAAGTGAATTAAGATATGGGAAAGTGATCAGAGAAAATTCAGTATAGTACTTCAGAATTTAAAAAATACTAGAAAATTAATAAAAACAATAAAATTTAAAATGGGAGAATAACTAATTTTAGTATTACTTTTTAATATACAATCTTTTCAATATTCTGAATTAGGAATTTGCATATAGTTCATATAATATTTATCAAATAAATGAGTTTGTTTATATGCAGTAATTGTTTTTATGCAGCTCATTTTGATTAGTTGAAATATATAATAAAGTCATAGTACAGTACACTTTTATTTTACCTACATGCCATTTATTTTTCAGAGGAGGAGGTAAGTGGCCAGAAGGCATGATATTGTCAATGATTCATTTTTTGTGTGTAACATCTAGGCCAGGATTTCTCAACCTTGGCATTGTTCATGCAGTGAAGGATATCTAGCAGCCCTGCACCCAGTTAATACCAGTAGTATTCTTGTCTCCCCAGTTGTGTTAACCAGAAGTGTCCCCAAACACTGTCAAATGTCCCAGAGACAGCAGAAAGCATCCTTGATTGAGAATCACTGATTTAGATTTTCAACATTATGCTTAAATTTTCTACCTAATGTAAGTCTGTGTTATGCTGTCAATTTGAATAGGTGTTTGGAAGCACACCAAAAAGGAGGAAATTTATAAAAATTTAAAAAAATAATTTGGGTTGAAATTTGGGCCACAAATAAGCATTTTGTGATTTTCAGTTACCAGGAAAAATCCAACTAAACAGATTCCCAAACATTTTGAATAATGTTTTATCTTTCTTCCAAAGTAGGTATATCCTCCAGATTCTGAATTAAATGAAAACAGTAATATGACAATATTTTTTTAAAAACTTCTCTGTGAAAATACCATTGCGGCTTGCCATATATGTAATGTTTTTCTGATTAGAACACTTTATATATTCCTTATACACATGTTGAGAAGTTTAATTGCCCTAGTAAATGGGCGTGTGTCTTGAGGAACAATTATTTGTGCTAAAGAATGGACATCTTGGCATAAAGAAGCAAATAGAGGCATGTGACTATTAACTACTGTAGGGCTGTAGACATTTCACTTGATTCAGGAACTAGGTGACTGCTCTGGAAGCTGTGTTTTGCTAATCGCCAAACATGTTTTTATATTGCGAACCTTGGTCTGAAGCTTCAGCCAATCAGAGGAAGGAATTGACTCTATGGTGGAAAGGAAGTATTTGTTCCGTTATTGTAGTCCATGGCCTCTTGCCATCTTTGATAAAAGATTGAATATTGTGCACCCAAAGTCTACTACCCTCTTGACCCTTCATCAGTCATCAGTTGGCCTGTGAGGCTGAGTGAACTGGAGCTCAGTAGGATAGCTATTGTTTAAGCCTTGTGTAACTCCTGAAACGGAAATTACTGACACAGCAGTCTTGCGAGGCGATGTCTGTTTAGTTTTAAGATTATAGTCATACGTTTCCTTTCTGTTGCAAATGTGAGCCAGATTAGAGGTACAACATGGTCATGTATGTCACTTGAAGTTGTATTATTCAGCTGCATGACTGTGAGACTGTTGAAAACCTCTTTGCATTTGATCAAATAAAAATATATACAAAGAAAAATTACCCATTCGAGTGCAAGGTTTCAAGAATTTCCAATGAGTTTCTATTGAGATTTTTATCATTTTCAAACCTTTAGGTTTTTGCATGTTATTTCTTCTTTATGAATGCACGAATTACTGTAAACATGTTTTCTCAGTAGCTGATGGTGTGTACAAGTTCTTTCATCACACACTCTACTATTTTTTTCCTGATTAGCCATGGCCAATGTTCACAGCTTTCTGTCATGTAATCTCTATTTATGCCACTTTCTTAAGCAAGTAGAGTAATGTATCAGCTGCAGCTGTTGCTGACCAAAGCTGTCACAGAAGTGGGTGGAGGAAAGTCAGAGATGATATGTTCAGTTCTGTGTATCAAAAGCATATCTGTTGCAATCAATCTGTGATGTAACAACTGGCTTGTAGAAGGCAACTCAAGCCAGCACTTATTTTATTTTTGACCAAATGTATAGTAGGTTGGATGCCATAGTGATAAATACCACTCATGCTTAAATAAAAACTATTGAATATATATAATTGTTTGACTTGTATAATATCATTATGTGTTGCTTATTGGCTTTGGGCACAGGCTTTCTGTAAAGCTGTTAATATAAAACTTGATTTTACTCTGCAAAGAAAAAAAAGACAACAATACATAATAGCAAAAGATTAAAATGTTTGTTTTCTGATATAAATGGATAGTGGCTTTGTAAATAACTATTTTTGGATTGAAAGAAATAGTTAATCTAAGGCATATATGTACCCGCCTATTGTAGGAATGATACTCCTATCACACTTACCAGAGCAGGCTGGATACCCTGGAGTTGGTACTTTTCTAAGTAAGATATTTTTATAACCCTCTGATTTTTATCTTTCTTCTACTTCTTCCATTCTCCAGGTTAGCATGGAGAATAGCTAAAAATGTCCATCAAAATATTATAGCTTGGTTTCTAGCTCCTCTTTCATGTTTTTCTAAAGGCAGTTTAGGAAAGGGGCATTGTGTTCTACCAGTTAGAAAGGATTGCTACCCACCTCAGGCCCAGTGTCGTTGTACTTTAGCACTGTTGGGGTAAAAGGAGTGTGACCATATGATGTGGTCAAATCAAATCAGCAATAGACCTTCCTTAAACACAAAAAGAAAGCCCTTTCCCCAGCTTTGTGTATGAATCCTTGTCTCAGTAATTCTTCTCTTCATTAATGTCAGAGTACATGTTGGTTTTGGGATTCATTGCTGCCTCACCACGAGAATTTTCCAGACTAATTGCTTGTGTTCTAAAAAGATTTACAGAAACGTAGGTGCTTTGATATGGATACACATTGTTGTAGGGCTGAGAGGTAGATAACGAAGGAGCTAGTTCTTACCTAGTTGCTAAAAATTGAGCAGAAGTGGAATTTCAGGGACTGCTTATTGATGGGAGATAATTGTATGACTGAGGTTGGAGAAAAAGAAAAGAAATTGAATATAGGTGAGTCGATCCTGTGAGCCAATGGTGGTGCTGTCTGAAAAGTCTGGGCTTTTTTACAGCTCAAAGGGGTGGTCATGGGCAAACTCACAGGTGAGGGTGAGACGACGGTCTCACTCCCTCAGGAAGACTGCTATGTTTATGAGAAGCCTGCATCGAGGGTGAACACTCTGTCATCAGGCAGGACTGGCATTTTTCACGAAGCCTGTGAAAGCCCCAGCTCAACTCTATCCTGTAGGGACCATCTGTCTTTTTCATTGGTGTGAGCTTCTTTTGGGGTGCCTCGTTCCATTGTGTGGGACAGTTCCATCCCTGTTTATAAATCTTTTAGGCGTGCACGTTAAGAAAGTAATTAAATTGCCATTACAATTTATAGTATGCCTGAAGTCAATTACCTAATTAAACTTTAAGAGAGGAGAGATGGTAGGTTCATACGCACTTATAAAGTATTACCATATTAATTATGCAGCGATTTTGAACCCAGAAAAAGAGAAAAGTAGTGCTAATACTCTTCCTTAAAGTTCTTCTCTGCTCTTAGTGTACTGACTTTTTTTTTTTTTTTTTTTTGCGGTACTAGGGATCGAACTCAGGACCCTGCACTTGCTAGACAAGTGCTTATTCCACTGAGCTATGTCCCCAGCCCTAGTGTACTGACTTGAGGCCCTCATTTGTTAGTTACCCTAATGTCTTCTTTTGGTTATTTTTAAACAAAATTCGAGTTTCTCTGACTTTCACTTGGCATTTTAAAAAATGCTCCTGACACTAATGCACACCATCCCACATGCTGATGAAGTAATTTGCAGAATATCAGAAAGTACCATGCGTTACATACAGCAGTGCAGTTCATTTTGGACCTGATAATAGCAGCAGAGTGGATGCCTGGCACCATTCAGAGGGGGGGTTGGCTTTCCTAGAGCAGTAGTGGCTGTCAAGAGACTTATTAGGAAATGAAAGGCAACAAAATGCACAGGGTCAACCAAAAAAGGCTCACCTAAAACCTGTTGCTCGAAGAGTTTATTTTTGAATTTGTACCTCTAGCACAGACAGACACAGATAACTTCCATTATGTGAGGACTGATGATTTGATAGTTGTTCCAGCCCTGGAGGAGGGAGTTACCTGTATTAATACTTAGGGGTTAGGACCTTTGGAGAAAGGACACTAGGGTCATAAGTAAGCACCCTCCATGTGAGTGACAGAGTTTTGGGAAATGCATTTTCTATTCATTGTGTTTCATTTTTTGTGGGGGTGCATTAACTGAAGGCTGTAAATCTCAAAGAGGTAATGCTTTCCAAAGAAAAGAAAAAGTCAGTGGAGAGAAGAATGGCTTTTAACTGAGATATATAATAGCAAGTATACACACTTCCACGTTACTAAGTGCTCAGAAAATTTTAGAGTGAATGGGTGTCACATGTAAATTCTAATTTTCTTTGCCCCTCTGAATGAGTCCACTCTATAAATGGTTTTCTGGGATAATATTTATTCTTCTTACTAAGTCACAAAAGCAAAGCTAACCTATAATGTACCTGAAGGATGTATTAGAGATCGTGAAAGAGCTATAACTTGATTGTCAGTTTCTTTGGAAAGATTTATTGGTAAATGCATCAGTGGTTAGCTGTGTCCGCAGGGAATGCAGTTCTTTCTGCTCTGTGGGACCTGTGACCCTCTTACTCCCTACTTCTAGGAGACATTTTAAGTCCTTGACTGAAACAATCTTGAGGCTCCTGATGATCCGTTCTTTGGGGCTGGTGGACGTAGAGGTGGGACTAGGGTAGGATGAGCGCGTGAAGGTTGGTTTTAGTTCTAGGCTGCAAGGTTGAGGGGCACAGGGAGGCAGAAGGGTGAAGTCCTCACCACAGCCTTTCTGCTGGCCTGGCTTCTTACTGGGTGGCCTTTCTAAGGCAAGGGACAAAGGTCAATCATGCTGGTTTAATTTGAAAATTGCTAACATACAAATATATCCTCTTAATACAGTCTTTGTTTATTGCGGTATAAACATTTCTCCACACTGGAACAAAAACTGCATAAAGTAACTAAAGATGAGATTTAAATGCGTATTTTGCATGGAAGTGTGTTTTAGGAACCTGTGGGCTATAGATATTCATGGAATCAGTGCTCACTGGCATGTGAATTTTTCCATAGGAAGAAGTGTGTCTTTTTTCTGAAGTGACCCTAGCCCCTGTCCCAGACACTGTTTATCTCTTAGGGGGCCTCAAAGATGTAATACACAGTTGCATTCTTAGATGAATGTCGATGGGAGGAGGTGTATTGTGAAAACTTTGATTTGATATTTTTCATTTATTTTAAATCTGTTGTAACATTTACTATTGAATCTGACTTATTTGAGGAAAGACTTTACTAAACTATTTCCTCTTTACTTCTGAGAACTCAGTTAAATCTCTGAAAGTATTCATGACCTGATATTTGCCATGCACTGTTTTTAGATTTTTGTAATATTATATCTTACATGCTTTTGATTCTTGAGAAAGCCGTATTTTAGAACAGTTATTTTATGCATCGTAATTTAGTAGCCATTAAATAATTTAAAAAAATTAATTTATAATTTCCTGAAAGATCCCAGGTTTTAAAATATAAACAGCCTCATGCATTAAGGTCAGAAACATTTGGCAAGGCAGAAAAAAGATTATGGCGATGTGGCTTGTATTTAGAATTTATATTTGCTTCATTCTTTCAATACACATTTCAATTGTTCTTCTCTGATATGGAGATTCCTGTGGTGAAAAGAGAATGCAGAGGCTACAGAAGATTCAGGAATAAAGCGTTAAGAACAGAGTCTTCACAGAAATTGCCAGGCTCATGTGGCACACTAAGTTTACTCACGTAAATTTTCTTGGAAGAAATGTTTACTCCCGGTATTAAAATGTAAGGATGGTTTTTATTGTTGTTGTTTTTAATTATTAGAGAAATCGATAGATCTCAAGCTATTTCCCCATCTTCCTGCAGCTGTCCAGAATGGCCATCTGTTCTTGCAGGTGGACCAGATCCTCATCTCCAGGAAGGCCGTTTCTCTGTCTGCTCTGCTTGCTTACCATTTTTTTTCTGAGGAGTCCGCTTTGAAATGGAATCCTTTCCTAAATAGAAGTTCCACACACTGGGTTGTATCTATTTATAATATGAAAGTGTGGGACTGACAACTTAGAGTTTAGATGACATAAAATTGTTTAGAGGGAGAGGGCTAATTTTAACAGGATTTCATCGGTGGCCTGGAAAGGAAGCTGAAAGAGATTTTTTTTTTTTAATATTAAATTTGGGACACTTACACTTTCTTTCTCATTGCTTTTTAGCAACTAGCAACTGCCTGATAGGAAAAATGTGTATGTATGTTAACAAACCAACAACAACAACAACAAAACCCTGTTGCAAAGTGCTGTTTTACCTTACCCAAGGGCATTTGCAAGCAGTAATTATTTTGCTGGATTGGTTATGCTGCTTATAATTCATCCCTTGTTCCTGCATTAGATCTGGTTTACCTGGGACATGACATTGTTTTTCATGTATAAATACTGTGGCTTCCTCACCTTATGCATCTAGTTCATTTGTCAAGAGGTCCTTATTATGAGTAAATTGCTTCATAAAGCATCAGTCATGAGTATTAATATTCTAATTGATCTCTCAACATTGAGTGAGAAAAACTGGCTACTCCCTAATAATGTATAAGACAGTGATCAGATTTCTTTACAAACACAATGACGCAAAGAGGTTTATTATTCTATCCAGCATTTTCCTTTGTGAATGGGGCCGAGCGTTTGAGCATGCTGGTTGATTGCTTCATCTGTTATTCTTCGGTATGCAGTGCTTTCGTGGTGTTTTCAAGTTACCTAACGTAGGCGTGCACTAAGTAGGTTTTAACTTTCTTGGAAAGAGCCAGGTCTTCTGTGAAATGGTGATGGACAACTTTTTTTTTTATTGAATTGAAGAATTTATCTCATGAAAAAGCCTGTTTATTAGTTGGAGAAGTGGCAGAATTTCTTAGGAATAAAGCCTCCTTATTACCAGGGCCAAGAGTTACAATCATGGATCTCTTTAGAGTTTATAATATCAGCATAATAATATAATATGAGCATATATAATCTTTAAATTTTTTAAACAGATGAGAAATACTTTATTTTCTTTACATGAGGAACTCATTCAGGTTTTATTTGCTTGGTTCTTCTTAGCCTAAGTGGGAGGCATGTGAGGTCAATACATATAACATATACACTGAACTATGACTGTGGCTCAGACTATTACCGTTCTTAACGTTTGGAAAAATGTGGAAGGTCTGAAGGGATAGAGGCTTTTGTTGAATTTCTGTCTTTTCTTCAAAAAAAAAAAAAAAACGTATTGAAGAAAAAAGTGTTTGCATTTTCTCAACTCTGAACATGAACCAAAATGAAGATTTTAATTTGGCTTAGAATCCTTCCTCTTCATTGACTTTCAAAAGATATTATCACAGGTTGTTGCTTAGCAGAACAGCCACAAACATTTCATATTCACCTTTCCTTTATAAAACTATTTCTTTGGTCTCTGTTATGATAAAAATACACATGAAGTTTTATTGTCTTGATTTTGTGTAGATGCTATTTATTGGCTAAGGAAATAACTCTGACTTTTCTGGTTAGTGCCCAAAAATTATTAGTTTAAAAGTCATAGACAGAAACCTGTGTTTCTAACAATGACCAGTTCCCTTTTTGTTTCTACAGTGTCTGTGTAGGTCTTTGTCCAAAAGAGGCAATTGCTGGTGATTCATTTAGCAGCACTGGTGAAGTGTTTGTTGAACACGTGTTAGGTGCCAGGTGTGCTGAGCACAACTTCCAGGGGCCCTGGGTTTGTAAGAAGGCAAGATGTAAGCGAACTGCAGGACCATAGGTGAGGGTTTTGGAAAGGTCTGCCGAGGGTAGGAGGGTGAGACGAGGAGAGAAGAAGGTAAATAACGGCGGAGGGAGAGGGGCACTCGCTTTCAAGAAATACTGTATCGCTCAAGCACTTGCTGTTTTCTAGGCACTGTTTAAGGTGCTAGTAGCTTCGGGATGAGCAGAGTGCTGCCCCCTCTGAACTTCTGTTCCAATGCGGAAGGCAGATGTGTCATCCCTCCCGGCACCTGCCCTGTGTGTGGGGACTCCGGTGCGCTCCTTGAGTCGGGGAAGGCCGGAGAGGGAGGGGGTGGCATTGGGGCAGACAGCTCAATGCAGAGATGGTTTGTGCCAGAGAACTGCACACGGTGCTGTACCTGGAGTTCATGCATTTAAGTGTCCCCGTGAAAAACAGGAATAGCATTTCAAAGTGAGGAAGGAGTGGCTTTAGTAGAAATGTAAATAAGATGTTCCGCATTCTGGAGGATATATTTTACTTCAAGACAGCCAGACTTACTCTGTCAAAGGTGTCGCCCAAGTCTGGGCTGAGATATCCTTTCTAGGGGGAACACCCCCCCATCCCATCCCCACAGCAGGGATCCTTGCAGAGATAGGACTCCCTTGGGGTGGTGCTGCTGGGCTGGGGAAGCTCCAGAACCCTTCACCCCACCCCAGCCGAACCGCCACAGCCACCGGCACCCCCACCCCCACCTCACCCCGCCCACAGCCCCTCACAGCCTGGCAGCTCTGGGGTCTCAACAAAGGGGCGGCCCCAGCTCTGAAAGAACCAATCCCACCTGCAATTAAATTCAGTTTTAATATAAAAATGCCCATGATTAGGTGTTTACAGCATCTAATCTTCAACAATTAAAGAGAAAAAGGTGTGGGTGGAGTAAAAAATAGCAATACCCACACTCTCAAGTTTTTGAGAAAAACAGGAAACTAGTCTTTTTTAACCAGTGATGCCCAGAACTGGTTCTTGCACAGAGAGTTGTTTTTCTAATGCGTTGTGGTCAGCACAGCTGTGCCAGAGGTACATTTCTGCTCGTTATGACAGGCGTCTGTGGATTTCTTTAGCTGACAGACCTATAGACGGGCAGGCATAATTATCAGTGGGAACCTGGTCATTAGGACTGGATGGTGCACAGTCAATTTGCACAGGTTCTGAAAGCCTGCGAGAACAGACAAAAAGAGCTTTCCGTGAACACGCAGTTATTTCCTGGAGTTGTGAATGGCCCAGGCCTATGGAACAGCTTATTGCAGAACTGTTGGAATTTCTTTCTTTATATGTGTTCTTTTTAAAGTTGACAGACAACATTTGATGGCAAGTGATGCAGTTTTTTTTTTTTTAATTTGTTCATTAACTCAAGCTGCATTTTCTAATTATGTTTTAGACTTATTTTTGTTTTTTGGCTGATATTTGCTGGCTGGCGACAGTTAGATGAAAGGTAAATTTTAGGTTGCAGAGATGTTTCTTGTGCGCAAAATCTCACCAGCATACTGTCTTTGCTGTGTTTTTTTTTTTCAACACTGTGGGTAAATCAACCCTGGATGTGATGGTTTGGGTGATTGTGGACTTGGATGTTTTTTGTCCTTTTTGGTAGTGTAGAATGCTTCAGAACTGCACAGTAGCTCACACTGAAGACCAGGTGACTACCAGAGGAGTCACTGAGGTTTCCCCTTCACTTCCTTCTTGTGGGTTCCGTGTCACTGGGGAGCCCATCTAGACCAGAACTCCCCCTGGCAGACCATTTCTTTGTGTCACCTTCTGTGAGATGAAAGGGGCCATTAGACTTTGGAAGTTGAGTAATATAACCTAGATTCAGTGCTCATTGCATTTTCTGGTCGCCAAGACAAGCATTTGGTTTGTGCATCGAAGGCTTTACGCTTGTCTGTTTGTATCAGACTTTACAGTTGTCTCTTTAATAAGTAAATTACTCACGCTTCTCTGTTGAGAGGCTTGTTTTCAGTGCTTGATCCAGGCAGTGCGCCTGGGCTTAGCAATGCCCCCTCTCCAGCTGACTGCCGAGGCAGTTCCAAAAAAGGCAATCATTACTACTATTGATTTCCGTGGCACAATGGATGTGTTAGAGTTATTTGCAGTAAAAGGGGTGTCAGTCTCTTGTATGCACCAGCCCAGAAGTACCATACAGAGAGGCTTCTGTCTCTTGGTGACAGTAGCATGTGTCAAAGGAGATGTTTTTTGGTCTTCTCTTGGGGTGGCTTAGAAAGAATCTTGGATATTAAAGAAGAGACCCAGGTGGACCTGGGGACAGGAAGTTCTCATTTTTTAAATCTCCTTGCTGTTCCTTAGTGAAAAGAGATGAAGGTATTGGTACCTGTCATTTCTGCCTTACCAGGATGTGGTAAAAGGTAATGAATTTATGATCGTTAAGAACTCTCCAATACAGATGACAGATATTTCTAAAAGTGTTCCAACTTTCACTGGAAAAAAACACACAAAAAACAAAAAAACAAAACCAGCAAACAAACATGTTTTATCAGAGTATCACAAATATTAAACTTATTGAAATCTGGTGCTTCAGCTGTGAAACCATATCCCTGGAAGTTGTGATGTTGTTGAAAGGGCAGAAAAATGGATTTTTATCACTATGAATTCTCCTTATAAATAGTGTAGTTTAGAAAACCGGCTAGAAATATAGTTTTTCAAAAAAAATTTCATGCTTGGTAGAGCCAGAGATTACCTTTCATTTAAGCCTCTGCACAGAAGTAAAGTATGAAAATCTCAAGGGAGATACATAGGATCTGTCTCATAGTAGAGTGATGAATGGAAGTTGACCAGGTAGGTCATTTAGTATGGTGAAGAGGCTCCCAAGAACAAATTTGTAAATCTACAAGTAAAGGCTCCTCAGAATTGTACTGTTGTCCTTCCACTGTGTGTGTGTGTGTGTGTTTGTGGTTTTTGTTAGGGAGTCACAGTGAAAACCCTCACTGTTCCCCTCTCCTGTCCCTTGGATAATGAGAAGGTAGTGACCTGCAGTGATGACTATCAGTGCATAAAGTTGTGGTTGAAGAGGCCACTGTGTAACCAGTACCTACAAAGACTGGTTTCTTACAATTAATAGTTCTAATATACCCTGGAGCTAAATGGACTGGGCCCTATTTAGCTTGGGGCCAACTTTTGCCTTTGTTTAAGCTTTTCTGAAGGACCTCTCACAAATTGGGGCATTCATCCCCCGCCACCCACTGACACACACAGGAAAGGAGTCCTTGCTGCAAGGCTTTCTGGAGCTCACCTTTATCTACTTAATTTGGGAGTAGCCTACCCTTCTCTTTCTGCTGAGGAAGTAAACAATGGGGGGGGGCACTGCAAGGGAAGTTGAGAGTCAGACTCTCTTTTTAGCTGGGCTAAGAGAATCATCAAGAAGAGACGGTGTTCCTTACCTGGGTCACAGAGCCATTGGTGGCAGAGTGGACCTGGAACCTGTGCCCTGACGCAGACCTCTGGTCCCTTTCTGTCTCGGGTACACGCTGAGAAGGGCACTTCCTGGGAGACAGGGTTGCCATAGTCCTGGTTGGCTGTGAGTGCTGCAGGAGCCTGCTCTGGCTTCTGGTAGTCATTTGATGCTGGGTAGGGAACAGAAAGTTCACCCACTTGCTGCAAAAGTAGTAGCCTGTGGCCTTGTTGGCAAGGTTCACATTCACACAGTTTACCTAGTACTTTACCTGAAAAATGCCAGTTCCATCTAGGTGCTACCAAGTTATTGCCATGCTCTCTCTGCCAGCTTCCCACAGTTTGGCTCACATAATTTTCTATTTTTAGTTAAAAAGCAAATGTCTCATTTCGTAATTCTGAACAATGCTGCTCATTGCTTGTAGAATTTCTCTTAGTTGAACCTGATCTGCCAAGTGGAGTTTGAATGATGTAGTTACTAGTTAGTCTGCAGAATTTGAGTTATAGTCACTGGCTTAAATACATCTGAAATGCAGTATCAAGAAATTAGCACAGCACTAATAGTGCAATAGGGTGTCTTCAACACAGTCTGCCATTTGGCTGGATATTCTTTTTTGTGGGGGAGCTATCTTGGGCATTGTCAGATACTTACTGGCATGCATAACTTCTACCTGTTGATGACCATAGCATAATCCTTCCGCCTCCCAGCCTTGGGAACCAGAAATAACCCCAGCTCTTGTGCAAGATCCCTTTGGAGGTAAATAGTATATCTGAGGTTTGCAACATCTACCACCTGAAACAGACTTTTATTAACATAAAGCTTGGATTTAAGAGACCAGAGTAAGGACCGAAATTACAAAACAGTGAATATTCCTAGTCTGTGACAGCAAACGCCAAGTGCAACCAGAGGACTTCCCTGCTGCCTTGTGGCAGGAGTTTCCTCTCTTGTTCTGCCTGCACCTCTCGGGCACTCCTCCTCGAGGATTGTCTTCATTTCTGAATCATTTATTTTTCCCTGCCTTTTTTTCTCTTATGCCCTTCGGCCATGCCTGCTGCTGCCAGTGACGACTGGACTAACCCTGCTGCCTCTGACAAAGTCCTCAGTTTGACTGTTTGGCAAGAAGCTGCACCATCTAAGGTTGGCAGGTTCTGTGCTACTCTTACTACCCTGTCTTAGACTAAGTCTAAATAGAGTTATATAAGCTTTTCAAGTTTGGCTGCTGCTAACTACTAAGTTTGACGCTGGTTCTAGAGGGAAATATATTCCAAATTTCAAATAGTAGGTTTAAAAGTGAACTTGTAGAATATGATTTATTTTCAGCAGGAACTGTTATGGGAGAGGGAAGAACAGGTGTAATAGTCCAGCTGGTACCTGTTACAAGTGAGGCCTTCACTAAATCTAAAAGAGACCTTCTTGGAAGCGAGCCTGTAGACCCTCCTCCATTGGGAGTGCAGATCCCCATTCTAAATCCCAGGCTGAAAGGGCATGTCAGTTGGACCAGGTTTGTTTTTTCTCTGCCAATGTGGAAAGAATAGGCATAGGGTAATTTCCTTGGATTCTTTTTGCACATGCCCATGTGTATAATTTTTACCAATGTATTTAGTCTACCAAGAGAGGGCAGAAGAATACTTCAACCTATGGATTGAAATACCAACTGGAAGGAATCAGTGAAAAAAAAATAACTGGAATTTTGGCAGGTTCTAGCAAGAGGAAGATAAAACATACATGCTGTACAAGTATGCAGTTCAGGAGGAGTTCAGATTGAGTGTAAGATAAGACCCAGACACCGTACTCTTTGTTTCTGCACCAGATGACAAATGTTTATGCCAAATTTGTCAGAGAAAGGGTGTGCTTATCATCTTAGACTAGGAAAGACACAACACAAGGAACTGCTACTCCAAGACTTAGGAGGCCCTGCTAGTTTTGATAATCTTATATATTTGTTCTCTTTTCCTTAAAATTTGTCAAATTGTACAAATGGATATGTTAGATTGACTGGTAGATCTACCAAAACTGGTGTATTGGTCAGTCTTCCCATTACTGGAAGAAAGTAGCTGACATTCACAACTTAAAGGTGAAAGATGCACCAGGAAGCATGCTTTGTTAATCTACTGGTGGCTTGCAGGCCCATTCAGTTCACAACTGAGCTTCACCCGCACAGCCAGCTGTGAGAATGGTGGGCCAGTCACTGCTTTGGGAAAGTTTGTAGAACATCTTAGTGATCATTTTGAATTTGTATTCAGGATACCTTGAGACATCTCAGTTGTAGAAATAATAGTATAGTCATAGTGGACTCTTTCAATCCCCTCTTTTTTGAGGCTTCAGGTCATGCAAAGAGGGATATTTAGCTCTGAAATTGAAGAGCTTACTTTTAGAAGGGTGTCTGTCTTTGTGTTTCTCAGATACTTTTGTGTTATGTGGCTTCCTGGTTGCAGAGCAGGCTTTTTGTTATGAGATCTGCACAATAACAATATGTTTTTATTTTCCATCTTTCGCTAGCCGGTAGCTCCTTGAGGACAGGAACCATGGCTTGTAGCAGCACACATTTGTTTGTTGAGTGAATAGTATAATAAACAATGGGGGGATTCATTGTGACCATTTTTAAAAAAATGCTACTTTTTGATAGAAAAATTAAAAATATTTTCTAATAATGAAGTCAAAACAAAATGTAAAGGACTGTTGTATAGTGAAGTTTTATTTCTCTTTTGGAAACTTACAATTTTTTATTTAAGAACAAGGAAGTAGATTGCATTTTCTAGAAGTAGGAAGGAAGCATAGCATGTCCTCCAAAATTTATGTAATGGAACATGTGTATATAATGCCATCAACTTTAGCCTTACTTTAGAATAATACACACTTTTCAATGCCACTGTAAATTAGGACAATGAGCTGGGTAAAATGAGCTGTATAAGAAAGATTTTGATTTTGTTGCCAAATTTAGAGCAATGACCTTCATTTGCAGCATGAAAGCATTCCATCACTGTGTAAGGACCTGGTGACCCAGTGGGACCTCTTCCGCTGTGGGGTCAGTCACACCAGCTCAGTGTGTGAGTAATCAGGCCTGAGCCAATAGGTTAAACTTTCTTGCTTGGATGCTGGTAGCCCATTTGCTAGGTCAGAATCATTGTGACCTGACCTGAAAATCAGGTGCAAAGAGCTGCAAGGTATATGCTTTCTTTAATCCAAGAATCTTCTCAAATTGCTGCTATGTGTGTACCTAAGAGCAGTGGTTTGGAATTAGACTCAAAGGATTAAAAGAAGAAAATCTTTAGCATTTATTGTGGGCCATGGATGAGTTCTTTTTAAAGTTTTGAGGCCACCAGTCTTCAGTGAGTAGGGAGGGGTAATAATTGCACCTGCCTCCAGAGAGATTAAATGGGAAAACACACATAGATCACTTACCAATGCCTGGAACACAAAGACTCAGTAAAGGCTGGTTATTTTTATTTTTCTCTGATGAGATTTCAAACTCGGATATTATTTATAGACCCTTCATTTTCTTAATGTTTTTTAGTAGTAAGCACTAACTTTTAAGCTTTCTTTATGGAAATCAGAGCAGGCGAAAGAGAATCTAGGATGCCAAAATGATCTGCTTCATCTGATAAATTATGTACGTGTCTTCATATTAAAAGAGCCACAACGCTTAAGTCTTGCTAAACCAAGGACAGGGGACCCCTCTCTTGGCTAGGAGCCAACTCTTATTTCCAAACATTTCTCTCTCTGTCTCTCTCTTTCTCTCATCTCTTACTTAAGATATTGAGGCAAAGGGAGTTGGAAAACAATAAATTAAACTTGTGACAGAAATATGCACATATGGACCTGCTTCTGTTATTTTTATATTCCCCAGACACTAACCTTGTAAGTCATTTCGTAAGTGCTAAAGAAGCACTCCATGAATTTTTCATCACACCAGTAAAGCTGGGTTTTCAGATACAGTCATACAACAGAAACCACCATCCTGTAATACTAACATTTTTGGCTGGTACATTCCTTGCTTAGTCTTTCCACTGGGACTGTTGCCTTCTCAGGCAGCAGCTTCATGGGTGCAAACCACACTGGGGCAGAACCCCAGCCGGAGCAGGACGCGCAGCCATTGGGTGCCCTGAGTGTGGGATGCCAGCGCATTCTTTCAGCTGCTCCTCAAGAAATTCTCTCTGGTGAAATCACTGATTAACTTGTAATTGCTAGGTTTAGAAATTCCCTCCCAGTGAGAATGCTGAATAAAATGTTTAAAAGTTCCTGAAACAGGGTAGTCTGGGTAGCCTCTTTGCGGCAGGCATTTTCTTTCATCATCTTGCACAATTTAAACTTGGTTTTGATATTTTCCAATGGAAGCTATGATTAATGCATTGATTTAAAATCTCTTTTAAAATAATGGACTTAAATGGCCATGTATAAAGTTTTGTTCAGCTTGAAAATTATCTGATGAAAATGGACCTTTACCTCTTAGTAGTTTTATATTTAAGATTTTTCCCTTTGTTTTGTGCAATTTCTGATTCTTTTTACAGCAGAATAGCATATTTCTTTGATTAAAGGCTCCCCAAGTACATAAATCAATATTAGTGGTTAGTTAATTGTTGAGAATTTGAAGTTTTACTTTAACACAATCAAGCCATAATTATCTCTCCACTGTGGCCAGAATTCAGTCCAGTAAAATCTTGTTAGGACATTGTTATTTTTTACAGGTCTTTTTAATCTCTCAACTTGGAAAATTAAAAAAAAAATGTTTAACTCCTTTACATCTTGAAATCAAGCAAATGATAAAAGTAATGACCCCAGTGACTTTTCCAGCTATAACTATTTTACCTGTCTTGCTTGCTCCATAGTTTTGGCAAAAATGACTACTTTAGCTGAGAATTGCTTTGGCAGTTTCTTAAATTTGAAATTCAACGAAATAATTTGGAGCTTGGACCTATTTGATCTCGTGTGAATTTGCATTTGCCTGTACCACTGAGTTATCTTCCACTCACTTCAGTGATGCTGCGGCCCAGTAGTTCCTCTTCTCTCCTTTCACGCTAGGCTTTGTAGCTTTTCCGGAAGTTCAGCCCTTTGGCCTCTAACTCTCTGCACTGTTTCCAACTGTAGTGCAGATGCCAGCTATAAACATCATCCTCAAAGTTAGCGATGCTAATGGTCTTCCAAGATGGATTTCCAGGATTCCTATTAGCTCTGGGGTCCATGTGCACATTTCTGCCTGGGATGTTTCTAAGGCAGCTCAATCTTACTTTGTTCTAAATCTGAATGTTTTCTCTCACACTTGTTTTCGCCTTGTGTACCTGACAGACATGTGCCAGTGACACAAGATCCAAGTGTCTCCACTCAGACCACCCTTGACACCTGCCTTCCCTCCCTCCTGTGGGCCCCACTGTGACTTTTTCTGCAGCAGTTTTCATACTTCCTCTAAGCAGCTGTTCTTTGAAGTCAGAGAACACTTCTGTATGTGCCTTCGGATGCAGCACAGTGCTGGGGTGTGATCGCTGCTTGGTGAGTGCAGAAGGTTAACAGATGATGGCCCAAGTCCACTATGGAGGTCAAAATAGTAGGCAGTTTTATTTCACCAGGCAGAAAAGTCTAAGTGGTTAGATATTAGAAATACACTTTTCTGCAGTTTTTTTTAAAAAAAGTAAAGCCATCAGTCATATTGATTAGGTATCATCTCTAGAATTTGAGGAGGGGAGAATATTCTATTTCTCTTTTTAGACTCAGGACTGGAGAGGTGCTTTCAGTTGGTTGGAATGGAAACCCATTCACGGAGTGAGGGAAGCAGGTGCAGTTGTCTGAATGACTTTCCAGCTATTTCAAAAAGCATTTGAGTGGAGAGAGAGAGAGCCCAACTCTGCCTGGTAGGATATAAAGGTGCAGTTGTTTCCTAGACTCAATTCTTTTCCATTTGTTCTACCTTCTCCCAGATCTAGGGGACCAGGATAAAGGGAAGCGCAATGTATGCTTCCATTTAAATAAGCAGAATGTAGTGAAAAATCATGATTTTCCTTGCAGAGAAGGTGCCTTTCGTTATGCACACAGGTAAGACAACAAGTATGTGCCAATCACGGGCATTCAAATTTCGCTCTAAATCCACCACTATTAAATCCATCCCTTTGTGCTAGCAGCTTTATCACAGTGTATTGAAGTACATTAGGAAAACACTGTTACTGGAATCCTTATGTGGTTAGAATTAGCTTCTAACCACATGGAACAGGTATCTAGCTGCCATGAGTTAATCCACATTAATTTTAAAAATAAGAAGTATTAGCAGTGAAGACTCAGCTGTGACTGCTCTGGATTTGAGATCAAGTTCCCTGCTTGGTGATGCTGAGCCACTGCAGTTATGTTATGTAACTTCTGGCATTCATAAAAATAAGAAGCATGTTTCCTGAGGTCGTCTCACATTGAGCAAAAATTTTAAATACACGAATATAAATTCCACTTGGCTTTTTAAGATGTCACCAGACTTCACATAGATGTGTAGTTTTGATAAGTTTTGGAGTCTGATCCTGCTTTGGTAGTCTTTGAATAAAGAATAACAAACAAAACATCCTGTTTTTATAATATTCAGCACAAATCCCAGTGGAATTAATACAGAAATAGCCAAGGTTCCTCCTATATCAGTGAGCAGTTTTAAAATTCCCATTATTTAAGGTTGCTCTTCAAAGTCGTTTTCAGAAGTGTGACCAAAATAAATTGATCTGTGTCCCCTGGCACCGAAGTCCTGCTAAGTGCTAATTGCCCAGTTTTTATAAAGAACTTGAAGATAACCAGAGACCCACACTACTTATTTATTTATTTTTTTTTTTGCGGTACTGGGGATTGAACTCAGGACCTTGTGCTTGCCAGGCAAGCACTTATTCCACTGAGCTATATCCCCAGCCCTGAGACCCACACTACTAATGCAGCAGTCACCACCTCAAATTGCACATTTTTATGAAACTCTTTGTTTTTCCCTTTGCTTCTATTTCATGGGTTTGTCCTTTGAAGGTTTATGGGGGGATTACTTTAAGTGTTTGCTTATGTCCAAATACGTGAAAATTGAACAGAAAAGATATTTTAAAGGGTTGTAACACGACTTTAGGGCTGGTGAGGGAGCCAGTATGATGATTCAGAAGCTGAAAATAGCTCTACATTTTATGCAATCAAGGAAAATTCTGTACCTTGGCATTCCCCACACCGGATTAGCAAGGAGCTGGAAGTTCTTCCACCCCCAGCATGCCATTATAGATGGCATGCTGGGCTGTGACAAACTGCTGGCTTCATGTAACATATGCTGCTGGAAGTGTAACCCTGATGTACAGGGTGGATTAGAGTTGAGTGACCTCAACTCGTATTCATTTCCTGTGAGAGGAAAGCTAACAAGCCCCTCTCTGTTCTAATGAGCATTTATGCAGTGTGGCTCCTGGTGGAAGCCAGTGGGTTCAGCGGTGGCAGTGGGCCCTGCTTCTGAAGGGTGCTTCCTCTGCCCTGTAAGGGCACCACGGCCTTCATCCCCCACCTAGCAAGACCAGGAAAAGGAGATTGAGTTTTTCCTTAATTTACTTCTTTATTTCCCTTTAGTTTGTTTCCTGTATAGTTTTTTGCAGAAAGTCATAGCCTACAGTGAGGTTTGAGGATGGTGGTAAACCCTGAGTAGAGAAGCCTAGGTCTAAGAGCTGAGTCATGTTTGTGACTGAGAGAGTCAAGCCTCACCTTGAGTCCTTGTTACCCAAAATGGGGCTCTTTGGGATGCCACATCAATGACGTTGTCAGGTTAGAATTAACATGTGATGCCACTCCAATTAAACAGAATGGATGGGAAATATCTGGGAGGTTACTAGCAGAGGAACCACAGTGTTTGCATTTAAACGATCTTAATTACCCCTTAGACTTGAAATCCTCCTAAAATGAACGGGAGAATGCCACATCCCACTTAGCTGTATTGTTTCAGGACAGTGGCCTCTGGCTAGGAAGGACTGGAGTGCATTGAGCTTGCACTGTGGTGTCTGCCTTTGCAGACAGGAGGTTGGAGGATGTACACTCTTTTCTTTTTTCTTTCCTCAAAAGAAATTAAATCGCAGCCCTGACAGGAGAGGGTAAAATCTCCGAGACCTCCCTAGTGCTTGGAATGTACAGACTCCAGCGTCCCATTTGCTATTGTCCGGAGGCTGTACACTCCCCTGTGGCCCCGGGGCGTCTTTGGCTGCCTGCCAGCCTCCCAGGGCCTTTGGCTTTGATGTGTGGTTCAGGCTGTCCTCAGGCCAGGCTGTTGTTGCTGTGGCCTGGGCTTCACTCACACTGGGTGCCAGGAGGGATGTCCTGTCTGCAGTATACATTTCGCCAGCCCCAGTCCTGCCGCAGCAGAGGGAGGCTGCCTTTCTGTAAGCCGCAAGTGGTTGTCCCCAGCTGCACTGCCTAGCGGTTCTGCCTCTGTGTTTGCGGAAGCAGGGTTTGCACCCAGCCTGTCATCTGGGGCTGGGCCCCTGTACCCCAGGGAAGACACCCGCCCTACCAGGTCAGCTGTCAGTCTGAAAGGACTCCTGGGCCCATCCGGAGCAAACCCTTAAGTTGAGCAGCCTGCTCTGGCGACATTGCATCCACTTTCAATTATCTAAGCTTAGCAGCCCAGTTAGTGAGGAAATCAGTTTTGGCTGGGGAGATCTTTCTTAACTGAACCCTATTTCCACCGAGGTTCCAGGCTTGCTGTTAGAAACCTGGCTGTTGTGAATCTAACTCTAATGTCTGGTGACTTCCCTTGGTAATTCTGTAAACAGGTGGACACATGAGGACAGAGGAAAATAGTGGTGGATACTGTGTCATAAAACCAGCCAAAGGATAGTTACGTGTACACACACACACACACACACACACACACACACACACAAAGAGGGAGAGAAAGAGGTTGAGACTGACACTCTGGTCACTGATAACCTGTTTCCAGAAGCACCCATTCAGTTACAAAAGAAATTGCTTTCAGAAGAACAAAAGCAGGGCAAAGCTGGTTCTAGTTTATGTGATACGGCACCTTGCACTGTCTCTTTATAGGGTTAGTAATAACATTTCCCACAGGGGAATTTCTTGCTCCCGTTCTGCCCCCCCCCCCACCAAGGCTTTTTACCCGTGATTTCTTTCTTTGGATTAAGTTTATCATGTTCCAAGATGTTTTTGTTTGCTTTGGTTTTCTTATAAGGTAAATTCTTTTCCTATTGAGAACACATTACTTTTTTGGCAGCCTCATGTGAAAACAATTTTGTTGTTTTAGGCAGTGGAGAGGCGGCGGAGTTCGGACCCCTTGACCCCATGACCTAGTTAGGGGAGGACACCTGAAAGGGTTCTGCACAGGGAGGGGAAGAGATTTGCGGAAGCCAGACTTCCCGGTCTTATTAGAGCACCCCCGTTTGCATTCTATTTCATGTCTCGCCTCCATTCATGGGTAACATTTAATTGGCAAGCTCATAGTAATAGCTTTTTTTTTAATCATCAATGAGTGTTTGGATTGGGGGTGGGGAGTAACTCCTGGTGCATCCTGAATACTAGGGCCTTTGCACAAGTGTCATGGAATAGATTATCCTGGAACTTGCAAAGCCCAATAAAGGGAAAGGTTTTACCATAATCTGTTCCCTAAGTTCTGACTTTTCTAATAGGGGCAGGAAGCACAGGGAAGTTTGGTAGCATCAGATTGTATCTGGGACAGGAGCTGTAGCTAAACCATGGTCGTGGCATTTAATATTAACATGAACCCTAACATTTGCAGGTTTTCCAGATATCATTTCTTAGTGCCACAGCAAGGTGATGCAGTTGTTTCCAAGGACTAAATAATGAAATTGGAAGTCAGTGGGATCCTAGACCCTGGCTAGGAATGCAAAAAGGTTTTGGTTGCCTTTCATATTCTCCCCATCTCCCTCGTAGCTGCAGGTACCCTCAGCCCTCTATAATTTTCTTCAGTCAAACAAAAGTTTCAAGATTGAATTTTCATGTTTATGTAGACTTTTAGAATCCCCTGTTTCTTTTCTGGGGAATCCATAGTGCCATATAGTCCATATACTCTGGTTTGGCAGGAAAAACCCTCAAAGGAGGTTATTTGTAAGATATAATTCATTAATAATTTCATTCTCTTTCTAGATGTGTTTTCTTCCCATTGTCAGCCAGCGTGGGAGGAGAAGGAAGAATAATGCTGGCGTTGAAGGTGTTGTGTGGGCATGTGCCATCTAGAAGTATTTTATAGAAGAAAAGAATGTTTATTTTTGTAATAAAAGATTCCAACACTCAAAGTACCAGAAGATTATTAATTCTATTGCAGTAAAAAGTTATAGTTCTAATGCCCTTAAAACTGTTAATCATTAAAAACATATGTTAATTAAAGGCATACATATGCATAAGTATAATGTACAAAAATGGTAATTTTGTACTCTCAGGCTTAAACCTAAAATGTCATTCATAACACTATTGCTGTTGCCAACAGGAGAAATTTGCATAAGGCTAAGGCAAGACTACCCATTCTTCAGTGTTTGGGGGTAGTGCTATAGTTCCCCCACTTAGAAATTTTAAACGAGGCTGGAGCTTCCCTTCCCTTCCTTAGAAGTGAATGCTGATTGCAAGTTTCCCATGATACTATCTAGGACGGCAAAGCAGGTGTGCAGTACCTTCCTCTTACTCCCTCTTAAGTCCTGCCTTCTGTGTCGCGCCTGGCGGGGTCCTGCTCTGTCACTTCACCGCCCCGTCCTCGTAACCTGTGGTCTGTTCACCGCCCGTGTGTTCTGTGAAGCCATTTGCAGCCCCTTTCACCCTCACCGAACTCTTCTGTTCTCAGCTCCTACTATTCTTAGAACCCTTACCACACATTTAGCATTTGGCACTTACTTTTTTGAAAAACACGTTTCTGCATGTGAGTTCAGGCCTGTTGGCATGTGCTTGGTTATTTCCTGCTATTGGCGCAGTGTTAGGAACCTAGGAAACCTTCGTAGTGGGCTGACAGTTACTTTTGTCTTACTATTAGGAAACCATTGCTGTAAACTGAGTCTTGCTTGTCAAAATGTGACCCTCACAGCAGCATCACGTGGTAACTTCCGGACTCTCGCCGACCTGCAGAATCAGAATCTCCATTTAAACGAGCTTCCCTCCTAATTCATATGCCTGCTGAAGTTTTAGAAAGCATGGTAGAGACCCCAGCAATGCTCAGATTTCCATTTTTGGAAGTGTTTTATGGTGATTTGTAGCAGAGAACTGCTTGCTCTTGTTAGAACTGCGAATTGTTGTCTTTGCTTACAGAGGGTCGCATTTAGATGTGGCCAGGGGGCTGTGAATTAAGTTGTCAGGACAATATTTGTATTCCAACTGAAGCCTTGATTGAAATAACAAATATCTCTTTAAATGGCCTTTTAAAAAAGTCTCATACTAAGGAGCAGAAAGAATGATTTCCTTTTCCTTAGTTACTTTTTTTTTCTTTTCTTGCACTTGAAGTGCTTACACCCACTCAGCTTGCTATTTTGAACTCTGGGAAAGAAAATTTGTGGGCATCTCGCAGTCTTTCAGGAAACAGGGTTTAGATTAAATATTTGCCACATTGCCTACGTGTTGTTTGCTTCAGGAGAATGGAGAAACGACACATCACTCAGGCTTTCACTCATCCTGACACACTGTGCCTTTTCAAGTACGGACAAAAAGCCACCTCGGTCCTTACTGCCTATTGCACGCAGGTGTTCAAGTCGTTCCTTCCACTCCCTCTCTTTGCCCTTCCTTTCCTTTTATCGTGTCTAGAGCTCTTCATGCGCCACATAGGTTATCTGAAATAAAAGAAGTCTAGAGATCACCTAGGTTCACGAAATGAAGGGTAATAACATACGGATCTAATTTACATTCACAACGAAATGCAAACTATTTTCAGTCGAATTATTTAAACCATTTTATTGTAATTGAAGTAATTTCTACTTTTTTTCTATCTTTGAATCTAAACTTATTTCACAGATGGCAGAACTAGAAAACATTACTAGGGTGGAGGGAAAGGAGGAGGGATATTAGGCACTAGGTCATCTAAGTCACTCAGCTATGTTTTAAATGAACTCAGGGTTTTGTTATGTAAGGCCGTGTAAAATAGTCAGGTGGGGTAGTATTTACGAGCAGTGATGTTGTTTACATATAGTTTAATTTTTGTTTATTTTAATTTGTTTTTTGCTGTACTAAGGATTGAACCCAGGCTCTCACACATGCTCACCAAGCGCTCTACCACTGAGCTACGTCCCTAGCTCTTTTTATTTTTTTAGTGTTGAGACTGGTCTCACTAAGTTGCCCAGGCTGCCCTCAGTGTGTGTGGCTCCTCTCAGCTTCCCAAGTAGTTAGGATTATAAGCATGTGCCATTGTGACTGGTTTAATTTCATTTGGGGGAGGAAATTAAGAGCTTATTTAAAATAGGGCTTATAATACCTGTCTTCTACTTAATGGATGTTTGCCTGTATGTAGAGGATGTTGTGTGGGGGGCCCTTGTAGGAAATTACACAATTTAGTTACTGGATGCAAGGAATTAAATATTTTCCAAGCAAATGGTAAGGACTTAGAGAAAGGTTCAAAACCAGGGAATTTGTGGAATATCAATGTTTAAAAAATATAAAAATTAAAGTGTTATAAACAGAGAGATGCACTGTAATACTGTATTTTGTTAACGTGGGAAGTCAGTAATGAAAAGATACATATATATGATCTTATATGGTGCATGATATATATGACATATATACACACACACACACACACACACACATAAAAAATCTCTTTTTTTGGTACTGGGAATCGAACTCAGGACCTCGTGCTTGCTAGGCAGGTGCTTGTGCCACTGGACTATATCCCTGGCCCTTTATAATCTCATATATACATATATGTGTGTGTGTGTGTGTGTGTGTATGAATCATGGTATATGATTCTCCAAATGGCAGTTTTTAAAAGTGTGGCTAAATGTTGAGGGCAAAGAATGTATTTAATTGAGAATATAATCTAGGAAAAGTGGATGAGAATTTTGCAAGTGTATGATGCACACGAGGAAATATCAAGGAATCTTTGACAAAAAAGAGAACAAGGAGTGGAATACAAGCCCTACTGTGGCTTTGAGTTTGAACAGTAGTAATTAAACCTGCCCACCGCATGTGACAGTGCCTATGAAGACTGCGTGTAACACAGCACCAGTCATGTGACATGAGTGCCTCTAGGATATGTAGGGCAAACGGTGTAATTAATAGTCAGGAAACCCACTTCTCCTTGCAGATCTTGGGTAAGTGATGGACCTTCTGAGCTTCCGTTCTGTTGTCAATAAGAGGGGAGCATTTGAGGAGCACAAAGTGTTAGTCTTTCTGTAAAGACCTTGTGACTAACAAGCTTACTCTACCGTGCCATTTGCCACATGAGCAAAACTTACTGTGCTTAGTGTTGCAATAGACCAGTCAACTAAGCTGCTCCCAGGAGTGTCCTGTAAACTTGGGAGAGTGTAGTTCCTGTCTTACCCCGGGAAACCATTCAGCTAGAGAAAACCACACAAGCCCAGCACTGTAGGCACCTCTCATTTATTATACACAAATAACTGAAACACCAATTGGTGACAAGTGTGATCAAATATTAGCTAATGATGGATTACTCCATTGTTTAGACCTTCTGACTGAGTGAAACGTTAAGACATACTTGGATTTGCTAATGAAGCCAACATGTCACTGGCGGAGGTTTCTTTTCCTTTCCCGTTGAGGTGAGGCAGGCAGTAGAAGCAAATTGATGGTAAGGAAGGTTAGACCCCACCTCCTTCATCATGATAGAACATGGTTTTGGGTATCGCATTCCCAGGAGTTCAGAAATCATAGGCAATCTACCAGCAGGCATCAGTCAATGTCAGGTGTCATTGTTCAGTTTTTATTGTTTTATTTATATATATATATATATATATATATATATATATATATATAAAATCACATTCATCAGAAGCAATTTGTACCTGTACATGATACATCTTAATTCTTTTCCCTCAGTTCAAGCCCTCTTCCTCTCCTTATTTACAACACTTAGTTTCCTTTTTATCATTCTTATCTCATGTTTTTCTTCTCCTTTCCTTCTGTTTTCCTCCTTCCTCCTTAGTTCCCATTTCCTTTTGAATGATTTCTTCCTATTACACAATATCTAGTATACATTTTGCTTCTTTACGCTTTCAGTTTCTCACACCAGAGCGACAGTGTGATATTTACGCATTTGCTTGATTTATTTCACTTCAGAGCATGGCCACAGGGTCCATCCATTTTGCTATAAATGGTTCAAGTTTATCCTCTGTTATGGCTGGGTAGTGCTTTGTTAAATGAACGTCTCTGAGGACGTGTTGTATTGTGGTTTGTATGCCATCTTCTGTGCTAATCTGTGGCAGTCATTTAACTGAAGGCCTCGTATGGACAGCTGATATATTAATACATTTTGTTCTTAATGCTTTTTACCCCCTCACACTAAGCTACACCCCTAGTCCTTTGCCTTCCTTTATTGTACTTTCTTTGTTTCATATTTTGAGACATTTGCATTTTTGTATATTTTGTCCCAGGGTCTCACTGTACTGCAGTGGTTGGCCTTGGACTTGTGATCCTCCTTTCTCAGACTCCCAAGTACAGTAGCTGGAATTACAGGCATGTGCCAAGGCCAGCTTGTTCTTAGCACCTTTTGAGCTTTGGCGGGAGTCGACCATGCCAATGCTTTTTAGGCATTCTGTAAACAATGAAAAGTCAGTTAAAATCGCTAACCACTTGCTCTGACCACCGCAGCTAGGCAGAAATGGAATCATACTGACTGCTGTCTAGGTGTGATGCCTTTTAGCATGTTGGCCTACACTCAGAAATTTCAGACTTCTTAGGGGGCAATAATTGCATAATTGAGGAAAACAGTATTCTAAGAAATGAGCAAGGACTGAAAAAGGGGTGGTAGAGTTAGACTTTGTACAGGTCAGTTTTCCTTAGTATGCTGAAAACTCAATGAGAGAGAATTGTTAATAATCTTTGAGTTGCTTTTATTTACATCATGAGAGGAAGCATCCTAGCTTCCTGTTGGAAAGTGAGTAATCAAAAGAAAGGTTGTCGAACCAGCATCTACACCAACCCATCATGCAGCTATTCAGGAATGATGCTACGAGGCTGGCTACCACTGTTCCTTGAGAGAACCATTGTCACTTTACCATAAAATGCCAGGAAAATACAGGAATATATTCAAAGCTCTAAATATTCAAATGGAAAAATATATGTGTTCTGCCATTTTGTATTTCGTGGTTTAGATGACTATATTTGTTGAGTCAGAATCATTTAAAATAACCAAAGAATGTGAGTTTCACCCCCAGCACCACAAAACAAACAAATAAATAGATAAAATCACCAACACATTAGAGATTTGTCTCGTCATACTAGTGGCAAGAACTCTGCGGTGATAATTAAGACCATGAAGAAGTCTTTTGAGACCATATCCAAACGTCTCCTAGATAAATGCTTTTTAAATAACAACAAGGCAAGAATCTACCCATAGGTTTCTTGGAAATTAAAAATATTTCCCATGACCACTGTAGATTTCTAAGTCTATATAATTATTGCTACTTGTCTTAGCCATTGTTAGCAACTGGTTTCTCAGCAAGTACTTTGTAATCCCGTACTACAAACGGATAGCGTGCGCCTCTCAACCTTCATTTTTAATGCTGCCACTAGCCAGCAGTTTACTTCACTAATATGTGTAGTGAGATCTGGAGAGTGGCAGGTGGTGACTAATTCTAAAATTGCATAATAAAAATATCATGTATTTGCAGCTTTGAAATACGTTTTTGAACTTTCACTTGACTATGATTGTGTTTGTTATTCTGGGACTTTAAAATATTACTATGTCCTAACATACTTAGTCTACTCAAGGGTGATCTGACTTGGAAGTAGCTGGAGGTTAATTTTCTGGCTTATGTTTTTGTTTATCATCCCCAGCCCCTGCCTGACCCAGAATTTATTTTAAACTTTCTCCAGTGGAGATAGTGCTTGTTTTCTCTCTAAACTTCTATTGGACCTGACATTATAATTTAATGTTTGAACATCAGAAAAGATATTTCTGTTGGTAAACTAGAATAAACTACTAACATGTATTAATATTAATATTCATAGATCATAATTAAGCAATTTATGCTTCTTTACCAGAGTAAACACCTTGTGGTGGAGAAAAGGTATTCTGAGATTAGGAAATTCACACTAGTGACTTTGCCCCAGGACTGCGTGACCATCATTATGTTGAAGCGATTTCTCTGGGTTGCTGTCCCATAACTATATAGGTCGGGCTTACAGACTTTCAAGAACTGCAATGTACACATTTTCAGTGCATCAGTACATTATAAGAATCAGTGAGGGTTATTCCAGAGCACTGATTTGCATCTTCTCCTCATTTTGAATTTTAATATCCAGAAATTATGTAGCCATCATTTCCCTGTGACAGTCAGTGCTGAAAATAAACTCTCACATTTGGTTGTGTTATTTTATTGTTTCTCTGTGCTTGAACTTTATTTTACCTCATACTGTAAACTTTATTTGTGAAATGCTTTTTTTTTGTTTTATAGTTTTAAGTAGTACAGTCATTTAGGATAAGATACAGTAATAGTCTTGATTTGATTTTTGTGTTATTAGTGAGTAGATCATGTCAAGCTCCTCTGGATTAAATGCTGCTCTTGTTCTTATTTCCCTCATTAGGTAGAATCTTTACATTTTTTAAAAGATGGTGGTGATCAGATCTACTTGAAAAATTAAGTGAACTGATTCGATTGGAGCACTGTTTCACGTTATTCAACATTCGGCCAATAAGTAAGTTGAACCAAGTGCGTTCTGTGTGATTTGACTTCAAAGTTGTGGGAAAGATCTCTCAAGCACAGTATTAAGGAAGCTCACTGTGAAATTTTGATGGTAATGATTTGAAGCCTTCAAAACTTGTGATAAATATCCGGGATATTATCTAAATGAAAATACTTTTAAATCTTTAATGCATTTTTGGAAATACCATGATTTTAGTTGAACATTGGGAAAAAGTCATTTATAGGTTGAAATTAATCGTTGTATTTTATTTCTTTTCTCAAGGGGGTATTAGGGATTAAATCAGGCCCTGTGCATGGTAGGCACAAGCTCTACCACTGAGTAGCTCTGTCACTGGCCAGGGCCTTAGCACCCTTTCATTCACTGTGTACTGATGATTTTCTTGTCCTGACCTGGTGGTGATTTGAGAATATGAGATTTTACTTTGAGTGAGATTTTTATGTGAAATTTCATCTCGTCAGATTCAAATCTAAGAAATAATGAATTATTTTAAGCAAGTTAGCATCTGTCTTTATTTGACTGTTTTCATTTTACATAAATTTTGGGTTCTGTGATAAGAACAGACACCTTAAGGAAGGACCTGCTTGGCTTCAGTTTTCTTGTGGTCCTAGTTGCTGTGGAAAACTCCTGAGTTAGAGAACTCGGAGCCGAGAAGAGTTTCGGCTGTTAGCAGATTATTGGTAGTGCCAAGACAGAATTTAGTGGGAACAGGACTTTGGCTACTGTTAAAATGTCAGTATAGTAAAGCCTGCTCTGTCAAACAGATTTTTGGCATCTGAAGTCTAAATGATACTGATTTTAGAGGGTTAGGTTTTTTTAAAAAAAAAACTCAGGCAAACTCATGATTTAATTAACCCTTTACACAGCAACAGAAAATCTGGAAAAAATTTTGTTTTCCCAATTTAGGTCACAAGATTTAAGTTTCTGAAATTCTAGATTTCTTTCATGATTCTAAAACTATGCAACTTGCTATTTAATTTCCCTCCAAATAAACTGGAGCTATTTTAAAACCTGATGCATGGCAATGAGTAAGGGCGGAAGGTATCTAGTCATTTGGGGAGCCACCTTCCAAGTCAAACAAACCAATAGTGTCTGTTTAACTTTGAACCTTTTAAGACTTGACGTTATAGGTGGGCTTTCAGGGATAGTGTTCTTAAGTACATGCAGCACCTACAGCTGTTCTTAGCTTTGTCTAAAACAATCTCACTTGGGGCAACAGCCCTGGGACCAGATTGGTGAGTGTCGCTTTTGAGCTCCCAGTGAGTGTAGAAATGGCAAAAGCGTGAATGAACTCTAGAGAATCTTTCATTTTTCTTGTAAAGTTCATAATTCAATCTCATTTGTCAACAAAATTTTTATTGTTATGGGCACATAGTGTCATCTGGAAAAAATGTTTGGATAATTAAAGGGATATTAGGTGCTGAAGTGAAAAATCTATGCAGAAGAGAGATGTTTAAAAAATTTCAAAAACAAATCCTTACTTTCTTCAGTACCTGTGTTAGATGCTGTAGTAGATGCTACAGTAAACATTAGTGCCAGACCAACTGAAATGTCATTGTCTGCCATGTTTGGTTTTTGGTCTGTTCACAAGTTGAATTTTTTGCAATTATTCCTGCCATAGGTTACAGAGTTAAAGTTAAATATCAATTAGTGGAGCCTCATTTAGCTTATGTGCAGGGGACCATTTCTATTACGTATCTCCTGAGAATAGACATAGCTAGGATAGTGGGTGTAGAAGGCCCACTTGCTTGTTACAGTGTGAGCTCTGGGCTCCTCTGGCCTAATTGTCTCATTTAGGTCAACATGCTTTGAAATAAGTATTGTTTTGAGTTAAATAAGAGTACTATTAATTCGTGAGGGTCTCTGAGGATTACACACTTGCAGATAGCAGGAGCCTTCTAAGTACTAGTGAGTATGGTGATGGTGATTAGTCGTGATAATAATTGTGCTGCAACTGTTGTTTAAATGTAACAATTATCTTTTAATAATCACATGTTCTGTAGTCTGGCAACATGGGCTTCACTGTATAGACAGGTACATTTTCTCCCTTGAACCATTTGCATTTTTGGTAAGAAAGCATTTCCTCTGGAATTGGTAAGGTTGTTTCATAATGTGTATGGAATGCATAATCCTCAACTTCTCTGTGACTTATCACTAAACCTGGTCACGTATATTACTCTAAGGGAGGATTTTCTTCCAAGTAATTTCTCCAATCACAAATTGGTAGTAAATAGCAAATAGTTTGTTTAAAAAAAGAAAATCCTCCACCATTAAGATACCTTCTCCTTCTGGTACTTTTTTGTAAAATATAGTAAATATGAATTATTTTATCTTTACAGTGGTCCTGTTCTTTGAGTAAGTGATGGCTTTGTCTGGTGTTGGCATTATTTATTTTAAGATAATATCAGCTGGACTCTTGAGTCCTTGACCACTCAAGTTTATGTTCTCCAATTCACATTCTCTTGTTGCATTAGGTGTAATCAGTTAGGAATTATAAAAGGGACATTTCTTCTTAGGAAAGACGGTGAGAACCTTTCACATTTATTATGCAAGTGCTGTGATTGAAAGTCAGAGCTATAGATGCAAAAATCTTTTGAAAGTAAGAATTAAGTATCAAGTATTCATTTGAGGATAGTGGCTTTCTAGCTAGGCAGTAATTAACTTTCTGAGAATTACATAGTTATTATAGTTGGAAATTTTTACGTGCTTTCATGTTTTTTTCTTGTTATTATTTTCTACCAATTAGGAAAATAAAAGGGGAAATTTTAACTAATTCTCTTTAGTCTCATAAGATCTGAACAGTGAGCAAATTAGATCTACTGTGTATGTTATCTGTGGGCTTACTGTAACTTGTCTGCTGTATCCTTCAAGATGTTTCCTTTCACAGAGGGACATTGTTATAGCTCTTCAGATGCAGACAGCTCTTTTCCTTGGGTACCTTGTGTTTTCCAGTAAATGAGGGGTATCCATATTTGTGTTCTAATAGCTACAAACTGGTGTGAGGCTAGGGATTCCAAGGTTTACAAACAACTTGACCCATCTGGCTTTGGTATTCAGAAATTTCACTTTCCTACACTTTGTTTCATTTCTGTGTTCAATAACTCAATCTACTCATCTGTTCATTGGTTGTTTGGTAAACTTTGATCAAACCAGTAGTATGAGCAAAGCACATTTTGTCCTAGAGCATTCCACAGCCGTCTGAAACCCTCGACTGAAGGCTGCTTTCTTAGTCCATGCTTCCTTCAGCTTGAGTGTTAGGATGGTTGTGTGGTGGCATGGCTCATTTTCACTGAATTTCATACGTATAAAACTTGACAGTGTAACTGAGGGGTCATTCGCCCTGTATTTATGATGACGCATATTCACATTCGGGGAATGGCTTACCATTTATAAATGGCATCTGTGTACACAATCTCACTGGAGAAAATAACTACCATACTTACACTGCACACGCTTGATTTTGTGTATGGGGAAATAGAGGCTAGTGGAGGTGGCAGTGTTATAGCTGAGTGATTTCCTCAAAGCCACAACCCTCATGAGTCATAGAGCTAGAATTTCACCCTGGCTCTTCCACTTCAGATAGCATGTCACAGTCACTGGGAGCTCACCAGTCCAGTTGATTGAGGGGTTCCAAGTTTTGGAGCTTTGTGGATGTGCTTGCTATATTCTGTGTAGGATGATTCATGTAAGGAAATAGAAGTCTTATTGAAACTTTGGGGAGAAACCGGATATTGCAGTGCTAACACTGGGATAAGAATGTCAATTTGCCAGATCTCTGCCTGGGTTAACCTGTCTGGGGATACCAACGTTAAGTTTATCCAGCCATTCCCCCTGCTCTGAGAATCTCATCATCTCCACCCATACATTAAAAATAGCCTCATGAATTCTGAATTCCATGACAATTATAGGTTTTAGCATAAACTCCTAAATTATGTACAGTATTGGACAAAATTCTCCACTTAAGAGATTTTCATTTCACATTTGAACTTGATATCACATCGATAACTCATTCATGTATACCCCAAGGACAAATTAACCTCCTCAATAGCATTTTCTGCATCGTCTATTGCATTATTGGCTAATGCACTTATGTCACAGTCTGGTTAATTCTTTTATTTTAGGATGCTTGTCTTCATGTGTTATCTGCCCTCAGAATCCACTTAACACTCGAAACAGTTGCCACTTTTTACATGCATTTTTGTGCTGCTGTTTTATAGTAATTTATGTGAGTTTCTTTTAAAACTCACATGCCACTGTTAGTTACTTGAAAGTAAAAGTAAGTCTTTATTTTCTTGGTGTCCTGGTGCTGCATAGCTGTAATCCTAGCACTCTGGGATCCTGAGGCAGGAAGACTGCAAATTGGGACCAAGGCGAGGCAATTCATGGACTTAGACAGACCCTGTCTCAAGATAAAAGAGGGCTGGGTTATAATTTAGGGTAAAGGGTCTGGGTCCAACTGTTCAATCCCCAGTAGCAATGGGAGGTTATTAAAAATACATAGATATTCAAGTAATATTCATTGAACTTTCAAAAATATGGGGCCCTGAGTTTCCTTTTAAAATTTCTTTTGGGGTCTGCTTGAAAACGGATACCTGGGCATAGATATAACTTTAATCACATTAGTGAAATGAATCAGCAAGTCTGATATTTATTGGTAAATATCCAGAGCAGAGTCATGAGGATGAATTGTAATTTTTTTGTGAACTTTTTAAACACACACACAGAAAAAAAGCTCTTAAAGAGAAACAACACTCTTCCCCACCAAAGAAAACAGAACAAAAACTTCTGCCTTCCCAATAAGGTTGTTTTATTTTCCTTGTCTTGGCTGCTATACAGCAACACAAATAATTGTCCTCTGGAAAAATTTAATAAGCTAAAAGGAGGCCTGTGAGTGTGTAGGACCTTGTCAGGGGCAGGTGTGAATGCCTTGTGAATTCTGGGCTCAGGTGCTTCGACAGCAGGGCTGAGCCTTGAGCTGGTCACCTGGCTCAGTCTGGAGGCCCCTGAACAGTTTTGAGCAGCAGGGTTGCCATTTGAGGCTTCCATTGGCAGGATGGGTGTGAGGGGTACTGTGGGATGGTGTGGGGGTGGGGTGGGCGGGCGCAGCAGCCCCTGTCAGCTGAGGATACACCTCAGAGCTGTCGCCTGGTGTTGTGCCCTTTCTGTCTCCTCCCACACTGACATCACAGAGGCTCTGCACAGAACACTTGGGTGGACACTTGTGCCAGGCTCAGGGAATTCTTCCCAACTTAACTTCCTGTTGTCTTGTCCTCATTTCTTCACATTCCACCGTTTGAATCTTGGTGCCCTTGTGGCTGTGTTCAGCTCAAAATTGTTTTCGCTAAGGTTCTCTTGACCCTTCCACAGGTCACTACCTCTGGTAATGGTCCCTGGGTCCTGTGTGCCCACGGGCACTGTGCCTAGTCCTATCCTTTGGTGGAAATTTGCCAGCTGGACCTGGAGTCCCTTCCAGTCCTGACTGTGCCAGACAGGTGTTGAGCGCCTGAGTTAGAGTGCTAGCCAGACAATAGGAGGGAAAGTACAGGAAGACAGCGAAGGCCTGTCTGATTGGGAATGGCGCGCGCGCGTGTGTGTGTGTGTGTGTGTGTGAGAGAGAGAGAGAGAGTGCATGGGTGCATGGGTTTGTGCACATACTCTGGGGTGGGAGCTGTCAATGATGACTCCAGGCTGTGAGCCTGGGTATTTAAATATTACTTTTAGTAGAAAAAGGAAGCTAAAGTGAGTCTGGCTTGGGTAGTGCATGATGACTTTGATCGTGTAACAGTTGTGCTTGTGACAAATGTAGATAAAAAGCATACATTTTATTCTACTCTTTTCTTTTTTCCAGAAGGACTTATAGTTGGAAACAAATTCAGTAGATAACTTGAGTTATCTTGCTTTTCTTTCTATTCCTTTTGCTTCTGATCTATTTCCCAAGAGCTTAGAGTGATTTGGGGTTTTCTTCCCCTTAACCCTGCCAGTCCCCACCTCCCGATCCCACCTCCCGGGAACTCATACTTGTTGGAGTGTGCTCACCGGCCAGAAGTGCGCCTTTCAGAACACGCAGGAAAACAGCTGTCTTTTCCTTTTGAGGAGCAGGATCTTTGCCATCTCACGACTTGCTGAAATAGCACAGCATAGGAGCATTTTTTGACAGGCTACACCATCTAGGACATGCACCAACACACACTTCTCCTCCTGATGATGTACAGTGTGGGGGCATTCTAGTTTAGGGGAGCAGGGGGAATTCTACTTGAGCACTAAAATTTTTAGAATGCACTAGCAGTTTGAATCTAAAGAAGTTCTTCTCATTGGTATTACTTCTAAAAACAGAAAACCTTAGGCTCTTCAGTTTGATGGTAACAATGAGGTGGCTGGGTTCAGTGAAATCCACCCTGTCCCCCATCCAAGGTGGGGTTTATGAATTTCAGGGTATTTTTGATTTCATTTAGTTTAAGAACGTATAATGATCCTGTAATTATCATTTGTCTTTACCTGTGTATTAATGGCTAAAGTAAACATTTAATAACTATAGAACAGTAAATATATTTTAGATCTTGTGCCATAAAAAGATTTCCATTAACAGAATGTTTTGTGAACAAATAAATTATTCATTGACTATAGCAGAGCTTGATTCTGTCATCAGCCTTAAGTGGAAATTTTGAGAACACCAATCATCATAAACGCCAACACTGTATTGGCTTGAGTCTGTATCCTTCTTACATGGAACTTGAGTTTTTTTGGCTATTTGTAAAAGCTTTGGTTTGGTTAAATGCAATGAATATTTATGGGAATTCGGCCATATGCAGTTTACTGTTCTGGTGCTGTACAGGGATGTAGTGATGAGCAAGCTTGCATTTTGGCCTTAAACTGGTTTATAGACCCCAAAAGAGAGATAAGACTACTAAATAGCCAGAAAGCTTGTAGTAGGACCTTCAAAAATGTCTATATAGGCCAGCTATGGTGGTGCACTGTAATCCCAGAACTCAGGAGGCTGAGGCAGAAGGATTGTCATCAGTACAAGGCCAGCCTAGGCTACATAGTGAATTCAAGACCAGCATGAAATATATAGCAAGACCCTGTCTCAAAAAAAGAAAAGACTAAATACAATGATTTGTAAATTTAGAAAAGGAAGAAGTACTCATTTTCTTACCGATCTGTTGGGGTGAAGGTTTTGGGGATCAGGTAATGTTTCCCAAGAAAAAGATTTAAACAAGGGTAAGATTTTGACAGGTGGGAGAATTACATTCACACAAAGAAATGGGGTGGATAAATGTTGGTGTGATCCTGGGATGAAAGTAACAGGACATGTTCCGAGCACAGCACTGGTGAGAGAGGAGACACAAAAGGAGAAGGGATTGCCAGGAAAGGTATTCTAGAGAGTGTAGAGGGCCTTTCTTGAATGTGATCAGCACATGACATTGGTAAACATGAGGGGATCTTTACCCACTTCTGAGCTAAGAAATAACGTGATTGGGTTATATTTCTGAAAGATGAATCAACCCACTGCAAATAGCATTGTAGAGAAGAACTGGAAAAACTGGGGTAGGTAAGTTAAGAAGCTATTGTGGTAGTCTCCAGTAAAATTCTGACCTAGGGTGGTTATTATAGGAATGCAGAAGAGGGGACAGATGGGAGAGACACTGTAGATGAATTATCTACAGGCTTTGCGATTGGCTAAGATGGTTGTGAAACTGGAACAAGTTAAATTGGAATTCTACCTCTTTAGTAAACGTCAGTCAAACAGCATTTATGAAAAACGGGCCACGTGCAAGATGTTGTGCTGGGGTTTGAGGGATGTCTTGAAAAAAATGGAAACGATCCTGTTGGTGAGTAGCTGAACATTAGGTTGCATAAGATAACGCATTCAGTTAACTAAATCCAAAGCAAACCATGAGCAGTGCAGTAGTGTGAACTGAGCAAAGGTTATGCGAACACAGTAAGTGTGTGGTACTAATTCTGTGCTGCAAACGTAAGGAGGAATATAGGAGAGAGGACACTGCGATTGGACCTGAAGGTTCAGCGAGAAGGTGCTGGAACACTTTAGCTGTTGCACAACCACGGCAGGCCGAGACACTATGGGAGGAAAACTTGCCGGAGAAACTGATTCTTACTGAGCGCCTACTGTATCAGATCCTGAGCGGAAAGCCCTGATTTAAGGGAGGTGCATTCACACTGTGTGAGGTCACGAAGCCACCGTAAGGTTGTTACCAAGAGAAGGCCCGTGGATTCTGCAATGGATTATAGGCAACTTTGAAGAGGTTTCAGTACCGAAATACGGGTGGAAATGTTGCAAAAGTTATTTATTATCTTTTTCTTATTTCTTATCTTGAAGGCATCATTAAATACATCAGTGAACAAAAAGGCTGAACTTTTGCTCGTGATTTCTCCTTGTTGAGTAAAGTTGATGTAAACCTCAGTAGGTCTCTTTGTTCTGGCTGATTTTAGAGGCATCACTTGAGAATGTGCTAGTCCTGAGAAGGTTTGCATGTTAAGTACTGCAAGAATGTTGGACTCTCAGATTATTTTTTCGAAGTTAAACTACATTTGCTATCAATGTCCCTCCTCCACCCAGCCTCTCTTCCTACTCCTTCCCTTGGGCCCAGACTAGGGAGCCACCGGCTGCACCTTGGCTTAGGTCAGGGAAATCCTCGGGCTCGCCTTGGCTCAGCTCCCGTGTGGAAAAAGATTTCCATGGAGAATAATCTAGGGAAGTGCGTGTGTGAGAACACACTCAGTCACACACTCACACACACACAGAGGCCAGGGCTTTTCCTGTCCTCAAGGATATTTATGTGCCAATAGCTAGACAAAACACAGTCTCACACATGGTCATATAATTTAACAGGAATAATACCAGTTTGTTAAAGAACAATTCAGAAATTACTTTGATAAATAGCCTGTTCCTGCAGAATATAAAGAGGTGAAATTTATAACAGAGTTATGCTTACTTGTTTTTTGGTGTGTGTTTTAAAGAGATTATTATAGCTGCCTAGGCACAATAAAAGAACCTTCCCAAAGGTACCCATATTATATTGCAGAGATAATTTAAATTGTAGCAGTCTATCTCTCCTGTAATTTAAAAGATATAAAAAAGACAATGAAAAGGAGTGGTAGAATGGAATAAGAAGCAAGTGCCCCTTAATCCTACAAACACACAAAAGTACCTGAGCACGGTGATTGTGTTTACAATAATCAGTTTACTCATTTATCCTTTCTCCTCTTTGTTCAATCAACAAACATTTACTGAGCTCCTGTTTTATCTGAGGCTGGGAATTGGGAAACACAGCTGAGTAAAGACTGTAAAGTTTTAAAGATGTACTGTTCTTTCAAATTTTCCTGCTTGTTAGGCAGATAGTTTGCTTGAAAGTACATTTTTGAGGTGTGTATGAAATGCTGATGTTTTTCTCCCCTCATTTGTTTCCTGCCACTTTGAATCCTAAAGTATGTTCCAACTGTGAGTGTTCAATCCAGTACTTGGGATAGTGGGAATCCTTAGAGCCTATGAATTGCCAGGCTTGTGTTCCGGGTTTTGCCTGCTACAGCACAGGGATGGGCTTCCCTTTCCTTGAGAGCTGAGCTGGCAAGATATTCAGTCAAGGCACCTTCTCTCATCTTATCAGAAGCTCTGGGGTAGATGAATCAGTGTGTTTGGTCTGTGCACATGTGAATCTCTGTAGGAAACTCCTCAGTGTTGGCGCATCTGTGCAAATCCGTCAGGATCGCAACCCAGCTCCCAGTGTGGACACCAGGGAGACCTGGGAAGTTAAACCAGTCTCTTAGGGTTTATTATTATTATTGCTCTTCTTCCTTCATTTTATAATTTCCAACTAGAGACTGTAGATGCCAGGTTTGTATTGTGCAGGAGTTACCCTGTTTATATTTGAGGGGGCCTATGTTGTATGGGAAAGCAAGGGGCTGCAGGCTATAGTTTTTTTCCTTCTTTGCTTTGCTGCGCATATTTGTGAATATTTGAGGAAGGGCACCATGCCAGATTCACCTCTCTCTAAGCAGTCCACAGTGCTGCCCTAAACTAACAGACCTATGGAACTTTTGTCATAGAACTCTTAATCTTGAATTCTTTTGTTTCTAAAGCTGATCAAAAAATATTTGTATAATTCATGTGTCTTGGTTACTTTCCTCTCATTGCTGAGACAAAATACCTGACGCCTAATATTAAGGAAAGTAAGGTTTATTTGGCTTATTCTTTGTGGAAGTTTCAGTCCATACTTGGCTGGCTCCAAGGCAGTGTGGCACATAGCAGACGGCAACCTTTCATGGTGGCTGAAACAGCAAAGGCAGCAAGAGCAAAAGGGAGGAGTAGCAGCCAGCAGCCTCTTCCTTTCCCTTACATATACAAAGTATCTGCCCCAGGGCGGATGTAGCACTCACACCCACAATTCCAGCATTGGATCATGCATCAACCATAAATGCTAAAACCCGCCCCATGATTGCATGAGGCTTTGTGGGGGGACATCCAGACACAAACCATAACAACATGCATACTACTGACAATTTTCATTATAACAAATACAAACGTTGAGCTTTTGTAGTTGATGAGCACAGGAACATATGTTTTTATAGTCACTAAAGTATTTGAATTAAGCAACTTGTTAATTTGGAAGGTTAATAAGAATATTAAGACTACCTCAACTTAAATTTGGAAACTATATTTTAATAATGATGTTTATGTGGCCTGTTCAAATGTTCTGGAGAGAAAAAGTGAATTTCACTGTGACATTAATTTCTATAGAATATGCCACTTGTATATGTTTTATATATGCATATATCTATGTTTGTGGAGGAAGGACTATGAACAGGTGTGATATGCACATCTAGATATTCATTCATCCATCCATCCATCCATTCATTCTGGACAAGAATTGGTCCATTCCTTTTGTTCTTCATACTGATAGGTGCAAGATAGAATAAGAGTTTCTAAATGGATATTAAGGTGAATGCTAGGCAACATGAAAATTAAAGCTTATATATGAATAGAAAATGGCTATCTGATCAGGAGGTATATGGCAATATCATTTTGATAAATTTTTAATTAATTCATCAGCAAATTCTCTTTGATCTTTTACAGATCAAAGGGATATAACTTTTTTGAAATATCTAGAACCAGGTGTATATTTCAAAGCATGTTTGAACCTATGCCAGCTGATAGGAACAAGATTTGAAATAGGTTCGTTGGTTAACAGCTTTTCTACTAAGGACAGTAAAACCGGAGCTGTTTAAAGTTGGATTATTCTCTTGTTATTTTGTTATGAAAGTTTGTTTTTTAGTTTTTTGTAAAAAGTATGTTATGGGCATGTACAAATCTGCCAAAGTGAAAACCCGTTTATCTATATAACCAATATGCACTAATAAAGATGTGATAAAAAAGAATAAGCTTTTATTCCTATACTACTTAGCCATATACATAGACATTTTTCCTAAACTAAGAATTAAATAATAATACATTTATGGATCTAATTTCAGATACTGAAAGGGAATGTCTGAATGAGATGCATTTCACTTGTGTTGTTTGAAGACGCATCCTATTATATACAGAAAGTAGGGTAGAAGGTCTTTTCTTTTAGGATTTTGTTTAGAATACAGAAATAAACAGTACATGAGGATAAATTTAATCTTTTATTTAAAGACATTTATTACTTTATTTCAATATTTGTTAGAATTATAATCTTTATTATTTTTTTATACCTGGCCCTATTTTACATGTGTATTGTTCATGCATTCTGGAAATCTGATGAAACATTGAATTAAAATAATTTGACTTAAATGTTGGCACTATGAATTATCCTTTAGAGCAGATGCAATTAGTTAACATTTCTGCAGAACATATTTCAGATCTTTTTCTCTCATGATAATATTATTACTCAAATCCTTTCTGAGGTGTCTTCTGGAATTAAGTTTGGAGGTGCTCCATATAGTTTCTACACTGTCTATTAAAATTAAACATGCTTGAGTTTGTACATTTAATATTAGTATGTAAAATAACATAGGATGGTTTTTTAATTAATTATTTCTTAAGTTTTACTCTCTAGCGTTTTCAAAGCCTTAACAAATGATTTCTGATTAGAACAATACTGCTATCATGGCAGCCATGTGAGTCATTCACTGTGATGGGGAGGAGAAAGTCATTAACTGGAAAGGCCATTTGCTGAAATGTCAGGAAGCCAAGGTTCTTGCTGTGGACCTCAGAAAGACTTACAGACGTTGGGCAAGCAGTGCAGCTCCCCTCCCCCCATTTTCTCACTTCTTGACTTCTGAAGTGAGTTCTTGTGTATACATATTCATTTGTATGGGCACATATGCATATATATGTGTAAAATGGACTTCAATATATGTCTACAAAGGCTCTGAAACTTCTCTATTTAGGACAAGAAAGAGTCCATCCTTCTATTTAAACAAAAATTGATAAAGATTATTGTGAGAGTTAGCCCCTGAATCCGATATGTAAGAAGCATTCTTTCTCTGCACTTCAAAGGACACTCTTTCGAAAACATTCACTGTGCTCCTATGAATTGATTAAAAGCAAACTTGTTCAAGATTAACTCTCCAGGTTGAAGGACTATATAATAAGCACAAATGTGCAAGGGTGCCTTCCGGGGCCTGCTTCGGTCATTCCCTTTGCATTCTGTTGTCATTCTTCCTCCTGCCAGACACTAATTTTAGAAAGTCTGGTAGGGAAAGCCACCAAGAACCTTGGAGTTGGGAAAAGACAGAAGAAAGAGGCATCAAGCAAGTCAGAGTCCCCTAGATTTTCTGTCTGCTGACAGGACAGAGGATTCCCAGCTGGACAGTGACAGGTACACCTCTCGCCTCCCTATCTCCTTAGAGCCATTGTGTTACACAGTTACAAGGTATTTCTGATGAACTTTCTTGAGATTCTGGATTAGAGTAGACGTGATGGTGGTGAGGAGAAACCATGAATGGAACTCCTCTCTGACAGCCTTAGAGGAGAACTGCTCAGCAGCCAAACTTGGTTGGGACCCTCAAAGCACACAGCCAGGGAGCAGGTCAGGGCTGCCAGTATGTATCAGGTCTGCGAGGTAAGAGTTCCGGTGAAGGCTCAGAAACATTCTTAATTTGATCAGTGAAGTCTTTATTTGTAAAGAACATGAACTTGCCAGGGATTTCATTTGACCTGTTAAAGTTACAGACTTGATGAAAAGAAACTTCTGGCTCCTTGTTACTGTTTTGAACAATAATTAAATCTTCACTAAATAAAGAATTTGAAGTATACTGTTAGTGAATTTTAGATGGGCCATGCTTGACAAGGTTGTTAACTTTCATTGTTTGCAGACTTAAAATGTAAGCAGACTTTTATAATATTTTATTGTTCTTTTTTTTGAGGGGTTGTTTTTAAAGTTTCTGAACTTAAAAAAGAAGATACGTATATACCATGGTCTTGGCTTATACTTATTCTCACCAACCTAAAAGATTTTAAAATAAAATGTAATTGTATACAGAGTATGCAAAATATCAATGTGTTTTCATCAAAAATATAAATTAGAAGAAGTAGAAAAATTCAAATGTTAAACTGTTTAAAAGTGCTTGTATAAAGCATCCTAAATTATAGCCAGGTTTGGCGGTGCACACCTGTCATCCCAGCATTCTGTGGAGTTGAGGAAGGTGGATCACGAATTAGAGCCAGCCTGGCAACTTAGCAACTTAGCGAGACTCTTGTCTCCAAATCTGAAACAGAGCTGGGAATGTAGCTCTGAGTCAAGGCCCTGGGTTCATTTCTCAGCACTACCAAGAAATAAACAAAACCAAAAAAGTAAAATACCCAGAATTACATGTTAACATTAAGCAAATCTATGTTACAGTGAATATACAAAATATTTTCAATACAAAATTATTTAAATGGCTGGTACTTTCTAATGTATTTTTAGAAAACTTAACTAAGACCCTAACTAATTTTTTTAAAAAATTTAAATAGAATTTTTAAAAAGAACAATAGCAAAATGCCAACAGACCTCAACTATTTTTATAGAAGTAAAACTACTTAAAGGGTTTAGCATAAAATATTGAATGAGGAGTTGCTGTAAATTACACCATGCTTTGTGTTGTTGACATCTTTACAGATTAAATACTGAGAAGTCTTGCTTAGTTATAAAATATTCTTCCAATACCATGTTCAATTGGTACAGATAATTGCATTAATTTACTAATAATTCTAGAACCACTGCTCTGCATACCAAGAGAAACACGGACAGGGATGCTTGGCACAGCCATGCTTTGTGTTGCAAGAGTCCTTGGCTCTCAAGCCTTCTGATAGCGATGGTCGGGAACTGTGTCTTTTCTTTACCATAAGCATTTAGACTACTTAAAGCCTCTCTGCCTTTGAAGTGGTGTCTAATTGCATGTCGTGTAACATCATAACCTACAAACCTTCAGGGCATTCACACTCAGTTATTTTGTAATTGGTGCAAAAATACTAGGCAGAAGGCCCCCTGGGGAACTGAGACAGTTGTAATGGGGGTTTAGGGGTAAAGGACATCTGGATGCTAGCGACAGAGGTGCTATGTAGTTTTCAGTAAGTTTATTTGGCATGAGTTTGTGGTGTGTGGGCTTCTGAAACATGAGACCCAAGGCAAGAACCCCTCTTGCCAGCTGTCTGAGCTCTGCGGGCTGTAGGGCATTCTGGGCATTAACATTCTCGCTAGTGGCACCATCTGCAGGGACCACGGAGGGGTTCCTTCCTGAGACGCCAGGGGGAGTTGGCACAGGAAGGAAGAAATGCAGATGGGGTTGTGACTGGCTGTCAGACTGCCTGTGGGCTCTCTCGGTCTCCCTTGCTGGAGCCCTAGAAATACGTGTTTGGTTGGGACTTTTAAAGGGAACTAGAGGTCCCTGTGAGCAGGTGGGGCTGGAACAAGAGCTGTGGCTAATTGGTGTTAATGCCACTGAATATGGATTTGCCTGTAGGCTGGTTAGGTGTGGTACTGTTTGAGTAATTAATTTCCAAGTCAATAAATGTTTCCCTTTTCACTTGGAAAGAGAGAAAGAAGGGAACACTTTTATCCTGTAAATCTCTTACTCTCCAATGGTTGGGAATAGTTCCATTTCTCTTTGTGAATGCTTTCTGTGGAAGAAGCCAGGGACACAAGTCTGTCACTCATTTTAGACAATGGGAATTATAAAGGGATTTATTACTTACCTAGATTGGAAATCTTAATCACAAATGGACAGAATTGAGAGAATTTGGTTGAGGGGGGAAAAATGACTATTTTTTGCTGCTCGCTAAATGAACTTCAGCACTCCCTTGTTATTAATGTAAGCAACAAATGACAGCAGTCTTAACAGTTTCTGTGACATTATTACCAATCGAGATCACAGGTAGTTTCATATCACTTTCCTGTTGTGACTAATGAGCAGTCATTATTGTAACGATGAGGGATGTTAGATGAGGGACGAAGGATGATAGATTTGCGCCACACATTGCTCCTAATTGTTAACAATTGTTACTGTCCGCAAATTTGCCTCATTTCTTTAGATAACTGTATTTCCTTATAATTAATAATCAATGTGTTTTATGTAACTTAAAACATTATTCTATAAGGGGATCCACTGGGTTTTCGGACTGTTAAAGGGGATCACAGCGGCAAGAAAACTGGGGAGCTCTGATGTGAGTGTAGCCCTGTGTTTCACTGCAGATTAAGACCTCAGAGGATGTGAGGTGTTCGAGGTCATGGTGGAAGAGGAATTAAAAGTGGTGTACTTCCTGCATGGTGCGGCCTCCTGGCACCCCGACCCTGATCTTGGTGCTTTTGTCTTCTTTCGTGAGCGCTGCGACTGTGATGAAGGTCAGGTCCGCTTCCTTCTTTGCACTTCCTGGCCTGTGGGGGCATCTCCCACCTCGCTTCCCTGACCTGGCAGTGGTGGTGAGGTGTGGTCATCTCTAGCCGTTCTGACCCTAATGTTACGTTGTTCTGACCCCAATGTTACGTTGTTCTGTGACAACCGAGAGGTCAGCGGTGTGTCAGTCAGCTGTCCATTTCCGTGACGAAATACTTGAGATAAACAGCTTATAAGGAGGAAGAGTTGATTTGGGGCTCAAGATTTTAGAGGTTTCGGTTCGTAGCTGGCTGGCGCTGTTGTTGTTGGGCCTGTGCTGGGCAGGTGATCATGGTGGGGAGTGCAGAGTAGAGCGGGGCTGCTTGTCTTGTCGGGCTGCCAAGCACAAAAACAGAGGAAGGAGCCAGGATCCCACTGTTCCATTAAGGAGTCGCCCCGAGTGACTTAACTTCCTTCCGTGGGGCCTTCCTGCTAAACGGTGCACCCTCCCAGCACACCACAGCCTGGTGACTAATGCTTTATAGCATGGTCCTTTAGGGGCATTTATGGTCAGTGTGCCATAGCAACCTGCTTCATTCAGTTCTAATGGTGGGATTTCAGGCCACAGATATCACCCTATTGTTGAGAACTTTTCCTGTCAGCTCAGTGTGCTTTCCTAAATTAATTTAGGAATTGTTGGCACATTATGTCCTTCTTAGATTTAGACTAATACACACCTGAATACTAACAAAAATACAGAACTAATAGCCAACATTTACAGTTCATTTCCTTGTGGCATTTGTAAACACTGTGTAATTCCCTTACTGTTTCTAATGCTTTATTCCCATTTTACATATAAGAAAAATGAGGCCCAGAGAGGTTAGGTAACTCACCTAATGTTGATGACAGGTTTAGTACATGGCAGAGACAGGCCTGCAGGCAGCTAGCAGTTCCGGAGCCCACGATCTGGCCAAGATGCTGCGTGTTCAGTTATTATTTTAACATCATTGTTGTCCAGTCTGGTTTTTTCTTTGGTTTGGAGAGTGTACACATCTGTGATGAACTTTTGAATTTTGGGGGAATTTTGAAGAAATTTTTTTATGTAATCCTAACTGGAACTCTGTCCAGTGTCAGAGCTGTTTCTGAAAGGTGCTGGGTCATTTAGTTCAACATCTGTTCAGCTTTAATCCCTTGCCCTGTGTATTCAGGAAATAGAGGGGAAGAAAAAACATGTTTTTTCCCAAGAAGTTGAGTCGTACTGTGAAATGCCAGGTTTGGACGAACTCTGTTTCTGTTGTTAGGGTGTGACAGTGCCTGGAGCTTCGCTTTAGAAGCCTTCTCATCAGGAATGTTACCAAATGCATTTTGAAATTTTACATCTGAATTCTTAGGGATTTTTGTTGTTGTTGTTCTTTACATTTTACTGTTTCTCTTCTTGAACTCTAGTTATGATATTACCAAGTAGTTAAAAGTCTGCAAGTCTTGAGTGCTGGCTGAGAAACCAGGGGTGTGGTAACCCGTTCCCCCAGGTGCCCAGATCCTGCCATGTAGCAGTGTGAGTTACTGGGCGGTTACACTGAGGTGCGGTTATGCGGTGCACCGTGCCACTGGTTTTCACCAGGCACGCGCAGCACCTTTGATAGGACAAGGCAGATGGTTGAGCTCAACCCAAAATGATGAGGGAGGAAAGAAAGTGAAAAAAATACAAAAAAAGGGCATTTGATTTTGTGATTCACATTTTGGAAGTGAATTTTAGCTCCTGTGATTGACTAATAAATGCAGTGTTGCTATAAGGCTTGAATTCGTTAACGTCTGTTTGAACAGATCTGAGTAATCGGCAGGAAGCAATCTTTTCCTTTATGGATGCTGTCCCAAACTTCTTGGGGTCTCCTCCAGATCTGAGCAGGTTTGGGCCATTGGAAAAAAAAAAAAAAGTCTGGGCTTTTTGGAGTAAGACATGCCACCCATTACACCTAGCAAAGAACACAGAAAAATTCCAAATTTTGCTTTTGAACTGAAACATATATTTATGCATATGGGAGAGAGAATATGCAAGGTGAAGTAGGGGTGACAAGAACAATTAATCAGTTTTCGTACAGCTGCTTCCTGACATTTCTGCAAGTTGTTGTGGAAAAATTAATGAAGGTTAGATCAGTAATGGTTTCAAGCCTGGCCAGTGGAAAGTATGACAGTTTTTCCATCAGCAATTAAGTCGGGCTGCTTTCTTTTTCTATAGGGGAAGTGGTGTGAGGTGTGTTCTCCACAGGAAATGGAAAGGGCAGCCGAAATGTGCGCGCCGCAGGTATGAGGAGCACACGGGAGAGCCCCCGCCTCGCCCTCACTCACCCCGCGCGCGTTCGCATCTTCCGCCGGGAGGGTGTTGCTGTACAACCTAGAGAAACGTGATTTTTATAAAGACAGTGAGAATGTTGGGATTCTTTTCAGTCGCTGTCTCAGAAATGCAGAGGGACCATGAGTCTCAACTTTGGGAGCCCAAAAGTGGAACTTATGACAAACAGAAAGCGAAACTCACCTATTTAATTTTATTTTTGAAGTTGAAGGTAGCTTAGTACAGGCCTTGTTCACATCCTGTGTAACCCTATGGGATTTTCCCCAGTATTACTTAAAAATTTTCCCATAGGGTCACACAGGATGTGAATTAAAGTAAACACTTAACGGGCGTGATGAAAAGGAAATTAGCTTTCTAAATGATCCCTTCACTGTTAACATCCTGAGTAGTTACTAGAAACCTGGGTAAGGGTCACTTCAATGTTTCATTTTCAAGTTACTACATTATTAATACACTATATTAATCTTCCCTATTACATACAAAGTGCATTTCCTTATGTATGATGCTGTTTCCCATGAGTATATCTCCTTCAGAAAAAAATTAAAATGCCTAACAAAACTGTAGAGCCCCAGTTTTTGGCATTTTTGAAAATAAAGATCCATAGACCTTTTTAGGACGCATGAAAAGCTCTTGACCATTTTCTCCAGAAAAATTCATAAGAACACAGCATTTTATATATGATTTTTTTCCCCTATAAATCTCTTAAGTGAATTTAGACTTCAGACGTTTCTCAATGGACTGGGTTTTAAAAGCTTTTTACAGACAGATAAAAAATTATAGCTATACCCATAAAATGATAATTTATTATAAGTGAAGATTTTGTAAGAGATACATTTTAAGAAACTTTATAGCGGTGATGATTTTTAACCCCCCTTCACATGTAAAAAGGGTCCTTGTCTTTCGTAGGCAGCTTGTGTTTTAGGTAGGACGCTCGAAGCCGTGTTGGAAGCTGGATGTGGGGCGCTCTAACAAGTCACCTTAACTGTCCTGCCTCTTTTTTACCTTCTCAAAAGTAGTGGCAGCAACGAAATAATAAGTTACTCAATTGACATTTATACCCCTTTCCTTCTCCCTTGCTTGACAGAATCTTTACTTTTATTTATTTATTTTATTTTATTTCGTGGCGCTGGGGATCAAACTCAGGACCTTGTGTTTGCCAGGCAGGCGCTTATTCCACTGAGCTATATCCCCCACTGAGCCTGAGAGGATCTTTAAGTAATCACTTTCGTACAGCGCCTCCAGGCAGACCACCACCTGCTTTGTCCATGGCGTTCCTCCATTACTCCTTTTCTCTTCAACTTGAGTTTCCGTTCGCTGCGTCTCCGCGTGGCGTGTGAGCTTTAAATACCTTGTGCTCATTGGCAGTGTACCTCTGTGTCTGTCCTATTCGGCATAGTGCAAGACACATAGACACTTCCTGTTTATTAAATTGGTGATAAACCAATGCTTATTAGAAATGAAACAATTTATATTCGGGCTTGTAAGTGTCACTAAAGGGTGACAGCTACTCATCTCAAAATGGCCAAAAGTTTAGTGTCCAGGTTAAGTGAAGTTAGTGAGCAATCACAGCCTAAATCTTTTGCAGTGTTGGCTAGAATATCTGAAACCTGAGACACAGTATTTGGCTAGAGTTTTCAGGCAGGTCTTTTTACTGAATGATTTCCTTCCTCCCTTCCTTCCTCCCTTCCTTCCTTTTTTTGAGACAGGGTCATACCATGCAGTTCAGGCTGCTCTTGAACTTACTTTGTAGTCCAAGGTGTGTTCGAACTTAAATGATTCTCTCGCCTCAGCCTGCCAAGTGCTGGGATTACAGGTGTGTGCCACCACACCAGTCCCAAGTGATTTTTTTTTAAAGGAAATTATTAAATTTCTTAAAATATATAGACCTAATATCTGGATCTTAGAAGGAAATTTAGGTCTCTATAGTCTTGGTTTTTGTATTTATTTTTAGATTTGGAGTCAAAGGATGGCTTGAAGGACATACTGATTGGCTTGCTGTGGATTGTTTGTAAGCCCGCCTGTGCCCCAGCTAGTACTGTTTAACCCACACTGGACACAAGTGTGGCCTGTCCTCAAAGAGCTGTCATTCCTTTCCCCATTCATCCGTGGTTCCCTGTTTTTCTCTCTCTCCGCCTCCCTTTCACTTCCCATCTCCTCTTTTGCCTCTCCCTCCCTCCCTCCCTCCCTTCCTGCTTCTCCTCCTGATCTTTTTCCTCTTCCTCCTTTTTTCCTTCCCTCCTTCCTCCCTGCCCCCTCCCTGAAGCCGTTACAAACATTTTTATAGGGGACTTAAATAAAAATTTAGATAGAACTGGATGTCTTCATACTGGAAAAACCTAATGCCAATAAATCCCACCCCTGCCCCGTGCAGGATTAATGGTTCCTGAGTAGTAAATTATGATTAAGAGCTTTGAACATAAAGAGTGACTTTGAGCCAGGGGAGAATCGGAGGAGGAAGATGTACAGTTGGCTGTGGGAGGTCTTGGAGCAAGTATATAATGGGGGAAACACAGTGAGTTAGTGCGTGAGAACACAAGTGTGTGAGGTAGGGATGGTGTCTGGTGGCCAGGGCAGCTCTTGCACACATGACAAGGAGCTGTGTATTAATGTGCAGAATACTGGGTAATCCTGAGTAGAACATGGGAGGAAGTGATACGCTAGAAGACCAGATCCAGACAGACATTGAAGGTGTTGTGGAGTGTAAGGAGGTTGTCAGAGATGAAATAGGTATGGTCGTAGAGGCTGTGCCAGTGAGGTGTAAAGAAACCAGAGTATGCCAGGGATGGGCTGCATTTGGGGTATAGAACAGTAAGGTTGAAAGTTCTGCTTAATAAGCCATTGGCTGTGAACTCTTCTCTCTCTCTTTCTATTTACTCTTTTTTTTTTTTTTGCGGTACTGGGGATCGAACTCAGGACCCTGCACTTGCGAGGCAAGCGCTTATTCCACTGAGCTATATCCCCAGCCCCTCTTCTCTCTCATAAGATGCTTAACCATTCCTTTGCTCAGGCACTGGAAGCCTTGTTTCTGCCTGTTGGAAATCTCATGCTCTTGTTTAACTTCTACCAGCTGCGTAGACATTTATTTCACAGAATCAGCTTATAGCAGTCTCTCTTTGCTACATTCGTACAGTAGTCTTCTAAGTGCAGTGCTACTTAGTTGATCTTCACATTTATAAATTTCCACCCACATGCCTCTTTGTCTTTCCAATGAGCTTCCAATAATATGTAGACTGGGATGGCATAAAAAAAAACTTTCCTATCATCTAATATGAAGTCACAGATACCACAAACTCAATGTGTTTTCAAGAAATTTAAGGGAAGATTTGAGTTTTGGCTATGTTTTTAAAACTTTACTAGATGAGACAAAAGAGGCAGTATAAGATACAATTCTTAAAATACAGATAATCAAGTTAAATATTTTATTCAGATGCAGTAGGATGGGAATTTAGGGTTAGAGAAAGACTGTTTTGCAATTCCATATTTTCTAGAATTAAACAAGATCATGTATGTAAAGTACAACACCTGACAGCTAGGGCTCCATAATGACTTATTAGGATCGTAATTATTATTGTAGTCTGTTGTCTAGGTGTCCCATTACTGAACTTGTTAAAGATTAACCAGTGTTAGGGCTGTTGTCTTCTTTACCTTCTACCCTAAAGAAATCTGGTCTTCACATTTCAACTATACCTGCACTTATTCCTGTAAAAGGAATTAATGGTCATTTAATTGGCAGTTCCAGTGGACATTTTTCATATCTTACTAAGAGTAAGTTTTCATTTGCATTCAAATGTTCTCCTCCTCAATGTAGTCTCTGCTGGTGTTTCTCACTGCACTCTCTCCCCTTACTTTTCCACCGCCTGTCTCATTCTTCCTTCTGCACCGCCATCATGGTTTCCGTCCCTCCATCGGCCCGTGAAATGTGTACGGTGCAGAGTCCTGTCAGAGGGCTTTGCTGTGATGGGAATGTGTCCCCTAGAAATCATGTGTTGAGAAATTCATTCTCCTTGTAACTGTGTTGGGATATGAGCTCCAATGGAAAGTGCTCAGGTTATGAGGGCTCTGCCATTGTAAAAAGATTGGTGCCATGACTGTGGCAATGGGTTCCTTATAAAAGGATGAATTTGGCTTCATCTTCTCCCTGTCTCTCCCTCTTTGAGTCTCTGTGCCTTCCACTGTGGGATAACATGGAAAGAAAGCCTTCCCCGGATGTCAGCACCTTGCTCTTAGACTTTCCAGTCTCCAGTATGTGAGCCAGCACCCTTTGGCATTATAAAACACTCAGTCCCTGGCATACTGTTTGAGCAGCACAAAATGGACTAAGACAGCTTTCTTCACATCACTTCTTAATATTTTTCTGCTCTTTGATTTCTTCAGCTACTGTCCTCTAGAAGAAACACTCGTTCCCTCCCTGCAGACTTCCAGCTCCTGTATGCACACATGCAGTGCTCCACCTAATGACATTTTGGCCAACAATGTACCGCATATGCAAGGGGGACCCCATAAGATAATGTTGTCTAATGAGGTACACGCATGATGTTTGCACAAGGAGGAAGTTATGTGACAGTGCATTTTTCAGAATGTGTTGTGGCCGTTAAGCGACTCTACTAGACATCCCAGCTTACATAGCCCACATAAACTTCAAATTGGATGTGTCCTAAATCCTGTTCTTCTCTCCCTCTGTCCATTACAAACCTCACCACCTCTACGGTCATCCAAGCTAGAGCCGCAGGATCGTCCTTCTCCCTTTCCTCAGCCTTGCGCCACCTTGACACGTAAAACTTAGTCAAGTCCTTGTCATCCAATCAGTTACTTTCTTATCCGGACACACTTTTTGGTTCCTGCTCCCTTTTTCTCCTCTCGTTATTGTTCCTCACAGAAGTTATACGAAAGTGGGGTCCCCGTGTTTATTGGCCCCCCAAATAAACTTTGTTTTTCCACACTTGTGTACATTCACAGGTGCCATTTCCTCCGCCTCTAATGTCATTTTCTAATTTCTGTACTGGATGAACTTCCACCTGTACTTTGAGACGTAAAGGCCATCTCTATCATGGAGTTTTTCTTCCTGCCTTTTCTGATCCCTGTTGCCACCCCACTCCGTCATCTCCTTACTTCCGTCTGCCTTGTACTTTCTCTACGTATGACTTTCAGTATGTATAAAATAGTATTCATTTATCTAATCCTACACCCTGGCCTTTTGCCGATTTGTCTCATTTAGCATTATGTTTCTAGGAGCCAGCCTAGACTTACTAGGTGAATTGACAGAATAGAGAAGGTGAATATGTGGTTTATTTGGAAAATATCTAAATTGATGGTGAAGCATCCAGGTATAAACTTTTTGTGGTTTCTAAATTATTTGAATGTTTTAACAACATACTATTTCTTACTCCGCCGGGGAGGCAAATTTAAGAAAAATTAATTAAATATATGGGTCATCTATTTATATATAGTAATAAAGTCTTGACTGTAGGTGATGTTTTCCAGAATCCACAATATTCAACAATAAAAATAGGAGCTATAGGTGAAACAAAAAATGGTTCCATTAGAAATTAATCAGGAAAATAGAGAATATTAATCCTTGAAGTGAGTTAAGTCCTATAATTAACAAAAGAGCTTGCCCATGTTTTAAAAGAATTATTGCTATCTTTATGTGGTTATAAGTAAGTATATTTGCAAATGTATTCAATAGGTGTGTATAAAGTCAAACTAATTATGGAAAATAGAAAAGTTGTGAGTTTTATTTGTTTACATATTTAAGGCCCTGTAGCAGTGGCAGATATTAGTACGGTGTCTATATCTATCAACAGGAAGAGTATAAAGTGAACTGTCAGTAAAGTCATATAACTTTACTAACAGAAAGTGAGTATTTTCTTTTTAGAGTGCTACATTTGTCTTCTAGTGTATAGTGAGTTTCAGATTTGGAAGAATTGGCCTCATTGAATTTCCAGGCATTGTGTTAGTCTGTTTTCCATTGCTATAACCAAAACACCCAAGACTGGGTACTTTATAAAGAAAGGGGTTCACTTGGAGTCTGGAGGTCTAAACACTGTTTTACTGATTGTGGCAAGGACTTCCCGGGGTGTCTTTCACAATGACAGATGCCATCACAGTGACAGTACGTGTGGAAGGAAGACACACAAGAGTTGGGTCAGGCTCTTTTAGAACACCTCGCTGTCTCAGGAGCTAGTAGGGGCCCTTGAAGAGCTGAGTCTTCCCAGGGCAGTGCTCCAGTGACTTCACACTGGCACTACCTCTGAAAGGTCTGATCCTCACTGGGGACCAACTTCAGTCCCTGAGGGGCCGCACTCAAACTTTGAAATACTTCCATCCTTAAGATCTTGCTTTTAAGCTTTGTTAGTAGCACCAGAGCAGCATTTAGTCTTGGGTCAGTTTTTTCCCACTGTCAAGGCAGGACCCTTCTGAGTATCAGAATCAGCGCCTGGCATCTTCCTTCTGCTCTTGCTGCTGGAAGCAGGCACTAGTCTTGTCCCTCTGAACACTGGGCATTGTTCCCTCCAATACTCTCAGACAGTTCTCTGCCTTCCGGCAGTGCTCTCACATACATATATGGATCGGTAGTCAACTGAATGCTTTACCCACAGATCTTCAGTGTTCTTTGTGGAGGGCTCTAATCCCCATGCTTGCCTTGTGGTCTTGAACTACTTTGTAGCCCCTGCACATTTAGCCCCATGCCTTCCACGTCAAGAGAGCTCTCTGCTTTTAAGTGTCCTTTTTCTGTACCATGGCCTCAAACTTTCTCTGGCAGTGAGCTGGGACAATTGCAGGATTTAACTCACTGTCTTCCCATCTCCCAGGGATTGCTATCCTTTGTCCACAGATGACCAGCTGTCTCAAGAGCCATTGTTCTGTATGTTTTCTACCTTCATAGTTTCCAGGCAAGAGGGTAAATTTCACTCTTGCTATTCCATGTTGGTCTGAGGCTGTGTCACAGTCTATTTTGATATTTACTTACTCATTCATAGAATATTCATTAGCTTGAAGAACTCAAGGCACTGTTTGGAATTGCTAAATAAAAGGTTTAACTTAATGCACACACCTAACACAGAGAGATAAGTCTGTGAAATCCGTGTTGCAAGAATCTTGTTAGAAAGTGTTTTCATATGTGATATCAGTATTATTGGCTCTACCTCTCCTAAACCATTTATCCATTTGTAAATACTTAAACTGAAATTGTGTGATTTAAATTCAGTTGTCAAGTTTGTAAGACTTCTTAAATTGATCTTAAGTGATCATTTTGCTTTCATTAACCTCTCCACATCCGCAGTGGAAGGGAGCCGGCATGTGTTGCATTTTTAATGATTTGTCTTATAGTGCTTCTGAGGTCAGTTCACGGTGTGGATTCTCCCTGTCTCTCTCTCTTTCTCTCTGTCTCTCTCTCTTTCCCTCCCTCCCCTCTGCCTCTCTCTCTCCTTCTCTCCGCACACAGACACTCTTCATGAAAACAGACCTCTTCCAGAGAATTTTCTGATGTACTTTTCTTTGAATGTGATGACATTTGTTTACACAGGAAGCCAGACACTAGATTCTTCTCTGGAGACTGTGTCAGAAACACATTTTCATTTTCCACATGGACTTTTCTCAGTGTGGCATACATGCGTACCACTTACGCCAACTGGAAGGCATAGAGACTGAGGCAGAATTCCTGAGAGACCCTGTTCTTATCGACCTACTTTAAATATTTAATGCGAAGAAAACATCCTCTTTCCTCTCCTCCTCACTGATTTTTTAAAAAATTCTCAGAACACCATGGAAAGGAAATCTGATTGAAGACAAACTGTATAACCTTACCTCTTTTGCCATAGCTTGCAGTTTTTTTTAATCCACTCAATACGTCCTCTGTATATTTCTTAATATTTTCATTACCAGTTGAATCAAAATTCTTACCGGCAGCATGACACTAACTTGTAGCCTCCAACATGTGGTCTGTGTCTGTATGCTGTTACTGAAATAAATTTTTGTTTGAGTTTTAAAAATGACATTAAAATTAAATAACTGTATATATGTAAATTGAAAAAATATATGTCAACATTTATTTTTATCAGTTCTCTCAGTGTAGTCGTTACGATAGGTATCACTATATAGCAATAACCAAGTGCCAGAAACTCTATTAGGAGCCTGATTACATAACCGCTGGTCCTCCCAGCCACTGCAGGGTAGGTACTGTTATACCCCTGGGAGGTGGGAGGAAGTCAGCCTGTAGAGGGCAAGAGATGCGTTGAAAATCACAGTCCTAGCAAGAAGTGGAGTTGATGCTCCAACTGAAGCAGTCTGACTGTAAATCCCAGGCTAAGGTCTCTTCCCCTAAGAGATTAGCAACACATCCTGTGTTTGGTAATGATGATTGTACTTAGTGGTTTTTCAGAAATCAGAATGTCAGCTAAGCACCTCTAAAATAAAATATGTAATAAGAATCCTTTATTGGTAGCCGAGTGCATGCCAGGTAGCGTTCTAAGGGTGATAGGTTACAGAGATGAGCAAAGCTGACTCCTCCGTGCTGAGGAGACAGGAGGGAGTGACAGTCCTGTGGCAGCATCTGAAGGGTGTATGTGCACAGTGCCAAGGAGGGGGCAGAACTGTGTAGGGAGTGGCATGGGGAGAGTATTCTCAGAGGCTCCAAGAAAGAGATGGTGCCAGGATTGCATCCTGAAGGAGGAGTAGGAGATGATGACCTTGACTGACAAAAGGTGACTTCAAACTACAGCCCAAACCTTTGTCGGGGATGAACCTAGCCCAGCTCCATGTACAACCTTCCATACCTAGGATTTGTTCCTTAAATGTATTAAGCCAACCATTGTGTGTGTTTGCTATATTCTGCCAAGTTTACCATATTACTCTTTTTAAAAAGTGTATCTTAAGCACACACTCTATGGAAGATCCTGTACTAGGGTCTGTGTGGGACACAATGACAAATATAGTTCAGCCTTCCATTTAATGAGAGAGTTGCCTTCAGATGTTTATGAAAGAAGGGAACGTACAGAGAGCCTGGTAAGAGAACAGAAGCATACTGTGACACGTTGGCAGGGGGATAATTACTACCAGTGGAGACGCTCATGATATCCATTCATCCATAGCGTTTATTATGCACCAGGTTTCATGAAAAGATGGCCCAGAAGCTGGCTCTTATGTGTGGGTGGGCAGTAATAGGTCATGATGGACTGGTGAGGAAGCTCACAGCCTGAGCAAAGGCCTAAAGGTGGAAAAGGTGGAAAAGCCGGAAAATAATGACTCATCTGTCTTTCTACAGCCCAGGATACTGGAGTAAGTGCAGTGGAAAATTGTGCTGGGTAGACGATAAAGAGTTCTGGAAACTCTTAAATGGTAGACTTGAGTTTTGGAACTTGGTAAAAAATGGGGAATCACTGAAAGTTTTTGAGCAGAAAGATAACAAAATCAGTGAGTGATACCACTTTAGGAACTTCGCCTGGGTGAGGGGAAGGCCCGGTGGTGGGAGACACTCCGAAGCTGGGCTGTCTGTCCAGTTTGCCTAAGACTTGACCTCGTGTTTGGGGCCACTGGTCAGTGACTGTGTTTTTCATAACAGCTTTCCTCTGGTCTGTAGGATTGTTGACCTTAGGAATAGCCTCTCTCTTGGGAGACACTTTAGCCTCTAGTCCTATAGTTTCTCCCAGTTGTGGAAAAGTTGTGGCTCCTAAGGCAGATTCAGTTCATTGACATTATGCCTGTGATGCTACACTTGGTAATTTATGTGTGTACACTGAAGGCGTTCTTCTTTAGCAAATACAAGTTACAATGCTTGGGCTTTTTATTAGAGCATGACTGTCCAGCTATGGATGTGAAAGTAATATTGGTTTACATGTTTTCAGTGTACGAGGACTTTCTCATGACTGTGTTCAGATATAGTTTGACCCCTTGCCTACTTTTGGACGACAGCATATCCCCTCCATCCAGCCCTGTGAGGGGCTCTTATCTATAAGGCATCTTGGTCTGGGTACATTGCTTGGCTTCCATGCAAATTAAATTGGAGTGTACTCAGGCCATGCAAACTGAGGATCATATTTGATTAAATTAAACACAAAGGAAGAGTTAGCCTCAGCTGCTTTCCAGTCTTGCATGTCTGAACTCTATACAAAAATAATCAAGTACTGGCCAAGCTGACGACATGTGTACTGCTCAGTCTTTGACAGCTTGAGGTATTGGTGTGTTGTTCCACTTCTTTGGGTTTCCTTTCTGGACTATTTCTTATACCACTGTCTTCTGTGGATTTCTTGATTATTCCAACCAGAAATATATATTTTTCTTATCTAAATTACTCATCGTGCTTGTCACAGAGTAAGAGTCAGGACACTGTGGTGGTATGAACCTGATTCCAATACCAGCTCCTTACAACTTGTGGGACCTTGGACAGTTGCTTAACTGCTGCACACCTTACCTAAGAAATGGAAATAATAGCGTTTACCTCCTAGAGGTAATGATGGCTGAATGAGACAATGTATGCAGAAAGCTAAACACGGGCTTGTCACATGGCATATGTCCAGGAAGTTACTTATTTTCTATGACTTTTTTCTCTGGGAATAAGTTCTAAGGTCAAACATTTTATCTCTTTGAGAATTCCTTCCCAAGAGTACCTTTAAAATCACCTTTAAAAGAGCCTGTCATAGTGCCTTGAGCATAGTAAATATTCTGTAGCTATCTATTTCCTCACAAAAGAGCTAAGTATGATTTATCTATTGGTAGGATTTGGGGGAAAAGTGACCTTAAATTCTGGTTTCCCGGTAAAACTCCCAGCAGTGTCTACACTCTCAACGAACTCCTCCTCTTGAGGAGCAGTGGAAGATTTCTTCCTGTACAACTCTGCCCTACTTGGCAAGCCCTGCAGAAGAGCAGCGGGAGGCAGGGTCTCCGTGCACGTCTGCTTCTCTCTTCCCCCAGGAGGAAGAGCAAGCTCTCGGTAAAGGTTCCTGTGCAGGATGCAGGGAGAGCTGGCTACTTAGCATTATTCTCTCACAGGCTGTGTGGAATGTCCGGAGGTGGTGAGCAAATCCAGAGGCTCTTTCAGAAGGAAGTGTTCCTGTTGTGTGCAGCACCGGCTTTCCCCTCTGTGTGTGGGGGGGGCAGCTAGGAGAAGTGGCCCAAGGACCCATTATGCACTTCATGGCTTTAGGCTCTCTAAGGACATCTGCTGGCCTTGCCAACCCATCTGATTATTCCTCTGCTTATTCCTTGGTCTTGTTTCTCAGCAACCTGATGCACATTTTGCATATGCTTCTTGTTGAAGACTAGACATGCTATGCAAATTGACATTCCATCAGGGCAGTGTTCAGGGATTTTGCTGACTATGTTTTTTAGTTTCGTTGTTTATTTATTTATTTTGGACAAAGGTGGCCACGCTCCATGGAGTCCAGTTTAAAGGATAGATTTTCTCCCATTCATCCTTTTAGAGTGTACCCAGCATGATTACTTACCATTTTCCTGTGGGAATCTCTCCAAGTGGAAGTGGGATAGCCATCTAATCAGGCAGAGGCCCTTCTTAGGCTGTCCGATTTTCTTACAAGGATGTTAGCTTTGTCCCTTCCCCTGCCCATCTATTAGGACTATAGAGTCTGCACTGATGACATAGTTGGGTAGGATAGTGTTTAACTTCTTAACTTTTTGCCTAATGTCTTAAGCAAAGGTCAGAAGGGGGAAATATGCCATAGGCTAGGGTCAGTTGGGACCTCCAAATGTCTACGTTGGTCAGTACAGTGTCTTCTTTAGGCTGAGTTTGCATTGAGGAGAGATGTTTATTCTGTGGTTGACTCCTGGACACCACCCTCCCTCTGGCCTTTACACCACCGCTTCCGCTGTCTTCATTCCCTACCTGCCTGGCCCACAAAGGGACTAGTTTGAACCTTGATGTTCCAAACTTTACCTTGATATCAGAGCATGAATTTATTTTTGTACAGACCTTCCAAACCCCTGCCTCCGTGGGCCCACCTGTGTGCTTCAATACTAGTGTAATTTTGCTTCTGAAATTGAGTGGGCCTAGCCAGGCCACACCACTTACAGTAACCAGTTATAATTATTCACATGTCCTTTGAGTTCTTCACCACTAAGGCATGGTTGTGGAAGCTGTGAGCAAATTTTCCCCATTAAAATTTACACTTAGTGGGTAAAAATAAACTGATGTTGTGCTTCCATGTGTAATTGAGTTTGAACGGGAGTTTGCTGCGCCATGCTGTTGTAAACCTGCTTGCAAAGTTCATAAGGTAATTAAAGGAAGTTGTGAAAATAGGTAAAAATAGCTTTTGATATTCACAGTTAAGGGCGCCTTCCGCACCCCAAAAGATGAGACCCTTCTGAATTCAACAGGTTTAGATGAAGATGAGAAAGTTTGGTTTCCTTCTTCCTCCTCCTCTGTTCTCCTACCTTTTAGGAACCAGAGGCACTTAAAGAGGGCAGTGTTCCCTATAGCATGTGCCAAAGAAAAAGATCACCGCTCAGTGACCCTGGGAGTGTGCTGAGGCCTGGGAATGTGGAAAAAGTAGAATCCTTTCATTGTTCCTCTTCATGTTGCTTTGCCCTGATGTTTTGCTGCATATCTGTGGGATGCAGCTACTGAGTTCACTCTCAGTGTAAGCATCTGTGCTCGATTGAGTTTAGGCAGAACGTCTTCTCTTTGTGTTCCAAGGTGTGTGTGTGTGTGTGTGTGTGTGTGTGTGTGTGTGTGTGTATTTTGCCTCAGTGATGTTTGTAGCTGTGAAAAACACAGCAGTTTCTTCACAATTAATTCTAAGTCTCTGTGCCCACGCAGTGTAGGTGAAGTCTTTTTTTACCCTTTTCTTCAACTAATTATATGCTTTGCCTATGCAACTGTAATTATTTCACCAGCATCTGCAAAACATATGTCATTTCTTTTTAAAAATATATTCAGAAAATAAGCAGAAATAAACCCACTTTGAGAGTTCGTGTGGGGAAGCAAATTCCACCGGAGGAAGGAGATCCTCGGGGTGGAGCAGGAAGGTGACATTTTGTCTCCGTCAGGATTTTCCTTTCTCTGTAGTGTTCTCTTATTGGGGGGAGATATTTTCCAGACTTTAGGTTTATGACGCTTTTCGATTTTCATCCTTAAAACTCAGTTGGGGTATATTATGGAAAGGACAACAAGCACTGATCTGTGAAACTGAATCAGATCCCCAAACATGCTTTGCATATGGTACTTTTATTTTTGCCTTTATTCCTCCATGGCTAAGTCTCAGGTGTATTAAATCCATCCATCCCCACATCAGGAAGCATCCTTTAGTTTCTAGGGTGAGGGTTGAATGAGGCTGGCTGTTGAACCTTTCTCCTGTCCTTCCTGAGTTCATAGTCAGACTGCAGCTCCCAGCTCTTCTGCAGTTAGAAGAGACATATGGCCAAGTTCTAGTGACTGGAATGTGGGTGGAAATCCTGTATGCAATTTCCTGGCCTGGTTCCCTAGACCCTCCCCAAATGACCCTCCTTGATTCCTCTGCAGCTTGTGGCCTTGATGGTGCTTGGAATCCTTGCTGCAGATGGGAAGCCCTAATTCTGAAGGATCCTAAGTTATTAATCACATCCCTTGTGGAGCCACCCACCTCTCTAACTGCTACTGTGAAGAAGCTGCTGTGCATTTTGACTTTGTTAGAGTACCGCATAGGGCATTGCCAAATGCAGTTGGAATCTCTGTCTCCAAGCTTTGCCTTCCAGTCCGGGACGTATAAGTGTGGCACAGTGCAATAAACCACCAGCAGACGTCTGTCCTGGGGCATCACACAAGTGGGTGTGGGGGAATCTTTAGGAAGGGGACACACTTAGAATTAATGATGAATAGGGATAAACCAGTTCAATCCTCAGAGCTGTGACAGTTTTGACTTTAGTTGTGATACAGGACTGTGAGGGGATATTGGTAAAACTGGGACCGAGGAAGGGCAGAGAGTTAACATTCATGTCTTTCAATCATCTAAGCGTTTCGTTATTGTTTTCATATCCGGTCATGTGTCACTGTTGGGGAAATATTCTAAGGAGTGTGCGGTCAGGCAGTTTTGTGGATCTGAGGACAGGATCCTCTGTTCTTACACAAACTGTGACATGGAGAAATCTAGCTTATGGATCACCATTGCACCTGTGATTGTCATTATGTGGTGCACAGCTATGTAGAGATTCATAGGGTTCCTTATGCTAGCCCAGAAAGATAGCAGGGTAGGAATTACTGTGTCCATTTTATACATGGAGAAACCAAGGTTCACTAAATTTTGTGTGGTTTATCTAAAGGTGTATAACCAAGACAGCCAAATTGGGTGCTGGTTAAGAGGTGCTATGGGTCAGTGGAAGCATCAGAGGATCTAGAAAAGCTGCGAACTGGCTTAGAATTCTGTCCTTAGCTTTTATTGTCTCTATGACCTTTGGCCTTACCTGATGTTTTAAAGTGAGAATTCACTGAGATAAAGTTTTTAAAGTGTGCTGGTACATTAGTGGGTATCTTATTTTCCTGATCCTGTGACATAATACCTACAACAGAAAGGAGAAGTTTATTTTGGGTCATAGACTGTAGAGGTTCTGGTCTATGTCTGGTGCTCTAAGGCAGGACTGCATAGCAAAGGAGGATGGCAGAGAAATAGTTGCTCACATCCTGGAGGCCAGGAAGCAAAGGGCATCAAAAGAGGAGCAGAGGAGGGAGATAAGCTCTTCCAGGCCACACCCCAGCAAGCCAGCTGGTCCAGTCACCTTTCAGAAACCCCACCTTTGTGCACATGAGGCTCTGGGGGACGTTTAGTTATGAAATATAACAGTGGTTTGCTTTTCTTTTCTTTTTAAAAATTTGTGCTGTTGTAGTACATCTTAGCTACAGCTGGGTCTCTGCAAACTACTTGTGACCACTTTTTGGATATGACCACTGCTGAGTCCAGACTTCCGAGACCCTGGAGAGAATCTTCTCCCTCTCTGATGTGGACAAACAGAGCAGAATGGAAGGGTAATGCAAGCCCCGGCGTGGGTGCACTGGTGTCTTCCCCTGGACAGACTGCAAGAGTATCGCAGTCCCTGTGAGTACAGGGAGGTAACTCCTGAAAGATTCACTCTGTTCAACCTGAGAAAGCTTCCATGTAATCCTGATTAGTTGCTAATCTTGTAAAGGAATACCATAATTTACTGATTAGCATCAAGAAGCAACAAAGATAAAACTTATTCTTCCAAAGCGATTGTCTGATACAAAGTCCAGCTCTCTTGGGTCATTTAGATTTGCTCAGAGAGAAACACTCAACCCTAATGAAGAAGGATAATTACAGTTTCGGAAAATATAATTTGTTCCTAGAATTATTTCTGTGGATATTGTTTTATTTTTTCCTGTTGCTGAGACAAAATACCTGACACTCACCAAGTTAAAGGAGAAAAGGGTTATGTTGGCCCACAGTTTGTAGAGATTTGAGTCCATAGTTGGCTGGCCCCAAAAAATACCTGACACTCACCAAGTTAAAGGAGAAAAGGGTTATGTTGGCCCACAGTTTGTAGAGATTTGAGTCCATAGTTGGCTGGCTCCAAGGCAGGGTGGCATCACCCTGGGTAGAGTGGCATCACAGTGGAGAAACAGTCCATGGAGGAAGGGAGCAGCAGCAGGCAGCTTGTCTTCTTTCTGTCCCTTTATATTCCATCCAGGCTACAAGTCTGTTGGTTGGTGTCATGCCCACCCAACATGGGGCTTCCATTATCCAAACCCGGAACTATGCTAAACCGGGTTAGTTACCACAGCTCCTTAATCCATGCTCACACAACCTAAATCCACATTTATGCACCCTAACACAGCCATCTTAGAAAAGCTGAAAAGCCTCTCATGTGCCCCATGAGCACATGACGCTTTGGAAGGGCATCTAGATATAACTCATAATAGACCTAAACATGTGCCACTTATTTGGGGGGATTCCTCCTCCTAAATTTTCCAGTTCTTTTTTATTCTGTTTACCATTCCTCAGAATATTAAAAGGAAGCAGTTTCTAAGATCACCCATCAACTTAAAATCTTTCTGATCCAATAAATACTTAGCTCTGTAAGTAAAAAGTGTGTTTTTTTGGTAAATTTTCACATAGAAATACACTTACTATGCTCCATTATGCCTTTTTTGGTTGTTATTGAGCATATATAAAAAAGGACACTAGATACTTAGAAATCTAGGCTTGGAAGGAATCAAATGTTTCACAGGTTTGCTTAAATCAGGTAAAGGTGTATTTGCCAGCTAGAGTCCCTCCATGTTAACCTGAATTCTGCACTTTTCAGGGTAAAGGCAGAGGTGCTTAATAAGTGTTAATAATGACTAATACCACGTCATGAATGTTAATTGAACTTTGATAAGTATTTAAAAATTGCAGTAACAGAGACACCCTTCAGCCACTGAATGTGGTAGTGCTGCCTTCGTAGATTTAATTCTTCAGATATTTGTGAGCAAGTATCTGAATACTTTCAGATATTTGTGGAAAACTCAGATAGTTTTTCAGAACAGTCAAATGCAGATGTTCCCAGTGGTTTTTTTGCTGCCACCCAACTGTGCTGCAGACACTGAGTCTGAGGTGAGGGAAAATAATTTGCTGCTTAATTTAATTGATGGAAAAGTTCTTGGGCAAAAGTAAGGCTTTCAACATACAGGGGATAAATAGCCTTTACAGTTAGATCTAGAATTTTAAAAAATATTATTCCTTGGCATTAAATGATATGTATACATGTTTTGTTTAGGCATCCGTGAGCGAGGTGCAAGGTACGCTGATGAGGGATTCTGGGTGCCTGTCCCGGCCGTGGTGCTGATGCAGCGTGTCTTGCTAACTAGCTGGATCTTAGCCCAGAGGGTTCCCTGCTCCCTAATGGCACCGATTTGCTGTTCTACCACCTTGAACTTTAATCACAGTTTCATGTTGCCTTAGTTGGCAGAACCGTAATGTTTTAAGTTCCCTGTGTTTTGGGGGGAAATGTTTTTCACAGGTGCTAACTTTTCAAATAATTTATTGATTTTGAAACTCCTCTTCACTCACCAGAAACTCTCTGAATTTTATTCTTTGATCTCTAGGACCAAAGGGAAATGGTAAATGGCTGTGTGATGTTCAGTTCTTCCAAAGCACAAGATAATGCTTGGTGACCCCCCCCCCTTCAGTGTTCCAGGCCTTCACAGAGGAGTGGCTCTCCCCGAAATTGATGAGCTTTGAATGCTCTGGGCTACATTCGCAATGAGAATGATGATTTCTTGCTGAGAAGCGTAAACATGAGTCACGTTTTACGGCTAGTTATTCTGTCATTTTAAAAAACCCCATAACCCCACAACAGAAATTCTTGTGATATTGATGTTCTTGTTTGTAAGTTTTATTTTACGAACTATGTTAAAAAGTTTACCTTTTCAATATTTTCATCACTTAAATTATTTCTGCGTAAGACAGTCTGTAAATAGACGCATTTCATGTGTTTGTATATGTGCAAAATCAAATAACTATTTTCAGCTAATTAGATACATCTGCTATTCTTAGAGCTCAAATAAAAATAAAATACCTGCTTTCCTAAATAATGATATTTAGCTGTATTATAGGTATTAATGCTGGAAATTTAACTTCCCTTGCATGTAAAGAAGAATGCCAATATTTTATGACATATTGTAAGTGGTAGGTCCTACTCTAACTTGTGGCGTCTCATTTAATACTCAAAACAAATATAATGAAACCCATTTTTGTGATGAGGAAACATGCCAGGACGGTTGGTATTTTAACAAAAATCTCCTATTTGGTGCACACAGTGCTTTAGGACTAAGACCCTCTTGATTCCAGAGCCCACACGTTTCATCATCTTGACCTTCCCTTCACTGGGTAACTCTTGACCCTGAAAAGTCAGGAGGAAGCATGATTTTCACTTGACCATGTGAGTTATGTATAAAGTTGCAACCCAAGAGGAAAACTGTACAACCTGGCAATTCCTGGGCTTTGTGCTTTTTTCGTGGACATGTGAGAAACAGGAGGGCAACAACATCCCGATCTGCTTTAACCAAAGCGTTTGACCACATCATCTGTTTGATACCTTTCATGGCGGCAAACTAAAAACCTGACCCCAAAGTATCTGACACAGGAAATGGAAGCATTGCGTGCTCCCAATGCTCAGCAGTCCAGGGCCAGTGCTCTTCCAGCCAGGGCTTATCCAGAGGGTCTGCTTTTTGTACCTGGGTTTTCTTTTCTTCGTCCCCTCATAGCAGATGTGCCATCAGGCTGGGCCCTTACTAGTGACGACAAGGAGATTCTTATTTAAAAATTGGTAAATGCTTGTGATACACAGCGATTACATACGCTTTGGGTGATTTGTGTGCGGCACATGTGTATCGCATCTTGATCATTTTGGTCTCCTCTGCTCTCTCTTCTCCCGCCTAACTCTGTTCCCATTTCCTCCCTGTTTCCTCTCATCTCTCCTTTATTTCACTCTTTACTGTTTGAGTTTCTCACATAAGAGAAACCATGTGCTATTTAGTCTTCTGTGTCTGGCTTATTTCCTTTAATATTATGGCATCACAATATATCTATTCTGCTTCAAGTGACTTGAATTCATTCTTCTTTATGGCTGACTAAAGTTCCATTATCTATTTGTCTGCCTGTCTGTCTATCTCAGTCAAAACAATTCTGAGATTCCATCTTACTCTAGTGAGAATAGCCATCATCAAGAACACAATAAAACAACAACAGCCAGTGAGGATGTGGGCAAAAGTAACCCTTCTTCTTGTTGGTGGGAATGTAAACTAGTATAGCCAATATGCAGATCAGTACAGATAGAAAGTAGACTTAGAAAAACCAAAAATAGAAATTCCATTTGACCCAGTTACGCCCCTCCTGGGTGTATTCCTAAAAGGGGTAAAGCAGTCATGCTGTAGTGGTACAAGCATATCCGTATTTACAGCATGATTTACAAAAGAGGTTTGTCTTATTAGTACATGTTCACAGAACATAATGTTTACATTCCTTGTGTGGAGTTGGGACACATAGAGAAGACATCATAATACCCTTTCCCTCCTTCCTTCCCCTCCCTCCATCTCCTGACCCCCTCCCCATTATGGAAAGATCTGTTTTACTACTTCCCATTACCTATCTTGTTTTGCTCTTTATTTATAATTTGGTTTCCTCCTATAAAGGAACCATGTGATATTTAAGCTTATGTGTCTGATTTATTTCACTCAACATTATGATCTCAAGGTGGAGCTCCTCTTCTCACCAGCCAGATTTGAAGGGGAGGGAATATCCTGTGGTTTCTCAGCATGAAAAAATTCACTTATGGTTGACAGGCACTGACTACTGTTACTTGGAAGCCCAAGTTAGATTCATTACTATGATTCTTCCTTGGCATAAAAGTATTATGTTAGTGACAAAAAAAAGGATTTTCTAGACATCTGCTGTTAGGGCACACCAAGCTCATATGTCTTTAAGGGAAAACTACTATCCAAGAAGAGTCTTTGTTTAGATTTTGGGTGATACTGGGAGAAAATATTCACAAAATGACCAGTGCCCATGTTAACTTAATGTCCTAATTACTGTGTCCTTGAGGAAAGTATTTCTGATTTGTTTCTTTTGTTGAGTTACAGATATTTTCTTTGTTCCATGATAGGGAAAGGTTATGCAGTAATTTAGAACTAAATATTTTAATTTGATTTGCGTAAACTTGTGTAGATGAATTCTTTAAAAAGTTAAAATTAAATTTCCAACCAAGAACTTTTAAGTGTTGGGTGGGTGCTAAAGTGACTAATACTTAATAATACAAGTTTGCCTGTTGATGTATACAGAAGGTTTTGACTGACCTTGAGTAGTTATAAGTTAGACATGTTAGCTTACTATGTAAAAGGAATTAGACTGGTCACTGCATTGTGAGAACTTCAGCCACTCTGAAGCAGGAAGTGTGAGTTAGGACTTTGGCCTCCGAATTTCTTCTAGTTTGATTTCTTCAGCCAGCAACAAACCTATTCTGTTCATTAGCATCAATAGTATCCATTTGATGATTTAAACTATTTTGACTAATTTTTGGTATTTAAAATTGACAGGCCACTTTATGTATCATCTCATTTTTGGCTCACCAATAAAGTAATATAAAAGTGGGACCAGCACTTTTATTTAGTCCTGTTTTACATATTAAGAAACTCAAGCTTAAACAAAGTGAATGATTCACCCAAGGTGTTGAATAAATGTCCATCTGTGGTCCATGGGTTTTAGTCTTACTTTGGCCAAGCAGTCGCTGCTGATGTGACCTTTTGGAAATTGCATTCAAAATTGCCTCTACTTTCAGAGCCTTGGTTTTCATATTCTTCTTGTGTGAGAAAGGCCCAAGGTTGAATAGATAAGGCATTACTAAAACATTTTTCTTTACATTGTTCTGCTCATTTTCTATTAAAATAATACAATCTACTTGTCTAAGTAATCCACACTAGTGTATAAGTCAAGTAGCAGATGCTATATGACGAAGTTAATTTTGGCACCTTGTCCTAAGACCCTCAATGAAACCATAAAAAAACCTGATAGAAATTAGACAATATGATAAACTACTTAATTTTATAATCTCTCCTTTTAGATACTTACGTTTTTACTTAATTTTTCCTATTCTGGTTTGATTTGAATAGGATTCTGCTAATGAAACTTTATTTTTGTGCTTTGGTGTGGTGCTAGGGATCAAGTGTACCTCGGGCAAGTGCTGTACTACTGAACTACATCTCTGAAGAATTCTTAATGAATTTGTTTCAAGAAAATTCTTTTCCACTCAGTGACTAATAAGAAAAAATGAAAGTGAGAGTCCCAAAACATCAGTTAATGTGGCACTTATTGAATATTGTGTGAATTGAAATAATTTTTGGACCTGCAAATTTTGGTTACTTTTAAAGGTGAAAAACAAATGTGTTTGAAATTTATTTTCATTTTTTTTCTGAGTGAAGAATTTGTGGCTGTATTGTTTAAATTATGCATTTTAAATTATTTATATGGGTGTGTAGATACAGAAATTAAGCTACTATGCCATGTTAGATATTGGTCAGTGTTCCGTGAAACCCAAGTCAGGGACCCCACACATATTCTCTAGCCTTTGGGTTTACTTGAAAAGGATCAAATTAAATAATATATCATTGGTTAATCAAAATGACATCAGACTTGGCTTTTGGGCTCTTTATCATTTAAAATTTGAGCAACTCTTAGGACAATTGATGCTTACACCTTAAAGGTGAGGTTGATGTGAGACTTGAGATGCTTTGTGATCAAATGGATTCAAAACTTGTAAAAGTACATGCCTCTAAACCTGACACCTTAACCACATAGATGTTCAACAAATAGAAAACTTTCATCCTACCGGTACCCGTGCCCTGCACAAGATTTAAAGGTAGGATCTGCCAGCATGAGTTACTTGTGTCCAAGAGTATGTCAGATACATTTACCATGTCTCCCACTGAGCTTTGACAGTTGCTGGAAATTTGACCATGTCTCAAAGATAATATAATTTGACCATATTATTTCCATATTATTCATATGCAGTTTCTCAGAGTAAGAAATAGTGTTTCTGTTGAGTTGTGTTGCATGTACCTTCTCTGTTGCATTTGCAAAGTCTTTTTTAATCAGTGCAGTTGAGGGGTAAAGGAACAGACAGATATTCAAGTTTTCATTACTTTTCATGTACCTGGAACCAATTAGTTTTACCATTGTACTGTCCAAATATGATTGAAATATACAAATAAATTCAGTTTTGGAATAAGTTCCTGGCTGCATTTATTATGTCTTTTATAATAGTCTCTATGATTGAAAGGTGTCTGCAGGTTATTCAGTATGAGTTCAAACAATAGGAACAGGGAGAAGTATGACTTGAAGGGAGAATTGAGGCTAGTTGATGGAAACACATGCTTAGAAAGCATAGATAAAGTACTGCCTACAGCAAGGTCAGATCTTAGCTTTCTAGCAACCAGTTCAAAATGAGACACTTAACAGGTTTTTAAAATGTAGTGTTGTAAAGGTAGCTTTAAATTCCGATGTGCTGTGCTCTGGGGATCTGAAAGGTAGTAGTATTTATGAGCAGCTCCGTGGGGGGCGCTTTACATCTTGTGGGCCATTGAGGTAAGCGAGCCTTGCTGTTACAACTCTCAGGGCAGAGGCAGAAATGAGTGCCTGTGTTGCCTCAGATGCCTCAAATTCTAGTCCAGGAGCCACCTGTATTTCCTATGGAGTGCGGTCTTTTTTTTTTTTTTTTTTTTTTTTGGTGAAAGGTAGAGTAGCTGGATGTTTATACTTATTATTTTACTTAAAAGTAGACATTTTGTCAACTTAAATGGATAATATAACTTAGTTTAACTTCTACACCTGTCAACATTTACCAAGAAAAATTTGTCTTTGTGTTAAGGAGCTGGAAAGGCACCAGAAATACTGAGGCCAAAGCTGTTTTAGGTTTGAGGTTTCTGGGAACCCAGTTAATCTGTCAGGCTGTCCCTCTGGACTTGTTTCCTTAGTTGTCTTGGATGTGGTACTGGATTTACTGACAACTCTTCCTTCCTTCTTGCTGAAAGATTTATAATGTAATGTTTTGGTCAGTAATCAAGAAGGGCGTTTTTCAGGTGCAGGACACACACCCATCCATGTGTTCATTCACTATTTCATCTACACTTTGTTTCGCATTCTTCCATTCATCTGACAGATAGCCCCTGACCTCTTACTCTGCAGGCCACTCTATGGTGTCCTTTGGGATAGTCAAATGACCTTGGACTTTAATATGTTTCATATGTGGTTAATTTAATAAAGCAAATAATCTATATTCCACATACTAACAAATAGTTTATATGTCTAACCCCAACAACATTTCTGCAGTCAGTATTGATCAGTTTTCACGGAGTATAAAAGAATGTTTCTCAGCTTTAAAGAAAGCAAAAAAGTGACACATAAATTTTTTAATATGTCTTGAATCTGTTCAAAAATAGTGGCTTAGAGTTAATCATCTTGATTAGCCTAAAATATGCGATGTAATTCAAGTTTTTAGTTATGTTTTTATTGTTTTGGGTATTGTTTCCATTGTTATTGGATGCTCCTCCACCAAGAAAGGGACTTTATTCAGGCAAGGTCAGCCTGTTTTATGAACACTTATAAATACCATGCATACTTTACAGTTCGACTCCTTTACTCCCTTATTTTACTTATTCAACACTTAGTACCAGCTTTTATGCTAGTCTTGCCACACTCAAGGAAAAAAGGAAGTGGAAGAAAGGATCATTACTATATATATGCTAGGAGAAATCAAGGAATAAACTTAAGCACTGTGAAAGGTAAAACTGGAGAACACAGTGCATTGGAGTTTGCCTTTGTTCTGTCATTGCTCTCACTGTAATGAGTACTCAAATATACCTCCTTGTCTTTATCCTTAGTCCTGCAGGTATTTACCTAAAGAGTAAATACTTAAGATTGCTTAGTCTAGCGGTTGTTTACCTATCATAGTAACATTTATGGATAGGACAGAGGGATTTGAAAGGAAAAAAGCAGATGTAGCACAAATGAGAAAATAAAAATTATTGTGAACTGTACAAAACATCACCTACAGGACTGGAATGGAACTCAGTCGTAGAGCACTTGCCTTGCATGCCCCGAGACGCCAGGTTCCTTCTCCAGCATCGCAAAAAAACAAAAACAAAACAAACAAAAGGGCACAATCTGCTCAGCTCTCCCCTTTGGTCGAACAGTGCACCGTGCACGGTTCTGTGGAAATACTTGTAGAAATGCCATTGTCGTATCTCTGTGGCCTCCGTGGTGAAACTTTGGAATCAGGAAACAAGAAGCCTTCCCCCAGTGATTGTCTTAGGAAGATAATCTCATGACCATACTTAAAATGTTTAATTGAAAGGTTTTGCATGATAAGAGGCTTCATCATAGAAAACAGCTGGCGCTGAGAAATGACTGTGAATTAAGCAATAGTTTTATTTTTCATGTTAAATAATGTGGCATTTGTAGAATTTGAGTATGCTGACAATTTCGATAACATACATTTTGAGAAAATTAAAATTTTCATTAAACTTATTTTTTTCCTGGAAACAGTAATGTATAGTTAAAGGAGGCATTTGTTTTGTTATCTCCTGTCTCCTTGACTGATCTAACTTCAAAGGATGGATTTTATAAATGTCTTTGCTCTTTCAAAGGTCAAGAGCATTTGTTTCTCAGGCTTCATTCTTTTACTTATGTATTTGGTTTCTGTAATAAATCCAGATTAATAGACTTTCAATAAGAGGAAATAGTATGAGTAGTCGGAGAGAAATGGCTCAAAACCTTGAAGACCTCAACTATGGACTGGAATATTCGTAATGGGCTGTGAGTCCCTAAGCAAGATTTTGGACTTCTCCAGTTCTCCCCTTTTTCATCCATTAGTTTACTGATGAATTCAGTGATTTTGAAATCCTTTCCCAGTGTCAAATACTTTCCATATAAATAAAATAAGCTCAAAAATTAGCTAGTGACAGAAGTTTACAGTTAACTTATTTGTTTCTAAAACACATTTTCCAGATTCATGATTTATTTGATGCCAAAGTCATAACTATGATCTTAGAAAACATGACACGTGTTTAAGGTCACACAAACATGGGGGAGAGTAGGCACAACCAGTCCAGAAGAGCCTAGCCAGGATGTAGACTGACAGCTACAGGACACTACATGATCCTGAATCATCAAGGAAAGATTAAATTATGTTCATTCACTGTAATTAACTCAAAGAGAAGGCTAATGTACTTTTGAGAATATAATCACTAGCAGATGTTAAAATAAAAATAATTGTCTTCATGTTCTTTACCTAAACATAGGTTATATTAACTAGAACACCTAATTCCCTAAGCATCTTGGTGAACCCAAAATTCCATTACACTGAAAGAGTACACACAATCATAGAGAAATGGAATAACAAGAGTCTTGTATTTTTATTTCCTCTGACAAGTACATTTATCGCTAAAGCTAATGTTGAAAGCTGTCTGGTTTGGCCTATTAGCATACATAATTTTCTGTAAAAACTTGGCTCAGTGGATTGCCTCTGTAAAGTCTTCCATAATTCTCTGGATTGGGTTCACCCTTGTATTATGTTTATATTTATGTCAGAACACCTAAAGTAATTGTCTGTTCAGACAGCCCCCTCTTAAAACTGTGAACCAATATATAACATTCTTGCTCATTCTTTCTTTTTTTGTATTTTGTAAACTTAGCTCTTTTTCTGGTATACAGGAAGTCTTCAGTAAGTATCTGGAAGTGTCACAAAATAGTCAGGAAGGGCTGGGGATATAGCTCGGTGGCATAAGCGCCTGCCTGGCAAGTGCAAGACCCCGAGTTCAATCCCCAGTACCGCAAAAAACAAAAACAAAAACAAACAAAAAACAAACAAAATGGTCAGGAAACATAGCTAAGGAGATTTAAGTGACAATTACTAATACCTATGTACTTGGCTTTTTGTTTTGTTTTCAATAGTTTTATTTTATATATTGTTTACTCTTCTGTGCTCTACAAAAATAATGGTAAACCAAAGGTAACTCTGGAATCTTTTTTTTTTTTAATAATGTCCTGGGATCAAGCCCTGGGCTAGGCAGACATTCTACCACCAAACCACAACACCAACCACTACATTTATTTTTAAGTTAACAAATGCTTACTATGCTTACTATTCACATGTATGGTATACAGTGTGATGTTCCTATAACGTGTACATTGCCATTTCTAGAACTGAGACCCTAAGCAAAAGATAGAATAGGCTAGTGGCGAATCATGTGCTCAGCCTCTTCCCATGAAAACTAGAGGAATCCCTCTTCTCAGGCACCCTCTTGACTTTGCCAACCCTTTTGTATTTTCTTGATAATAAATTGTCTTCTATTCCAAGATTATTACTTTTCCCTTTCTGAATAGATCATTCTAACCTTATCTTCTCCTGCACATCAAAACTCAACTTTAACCCCTGCCTTCATATTGAAACTGTTGTAAAGATACAAGTGTATAGTTAACGGGCTGATCTTGTGTGTGTGTGTGTGTGTGTGTGTGTGTGTGTGTGTGTGAGAGAGAGAGAGAGAGAGAGAGAGAGAGAGAGAGAGAGAGAGAGAGAGATCCCAGCCCATGGCTGGCTTCACCTGCCTGCTGTAGCATCTCCCAACATCCTCTTCCCTTGCCACTCTTTCCACTCCAAAGTGGAACAATGGACCATCAGAGTCTTTTTTTTTTCTTTGCCAGAGGAGAAAGATAATTCTCTCCAGAAAGCTTTGAAATTGATGGTAGTGTTTTGAACATTGGTCTCTCTTTCTTCTTCAGTTGTTAGTCACTGTTTTTGAATCCTTTCTACTCCTTTCTGGGAAATTAAAGTGCAGTCTCTTTAGGAGACAAAGTGTAGTGTTCATTCTATTAAATTTTTCATTCTTAAACATTTCTTTTTACTGAGACATATAGGTGGATGGGTTCTGTCCAGGTCCTGTTGGTTCTTTTCACACAGGTTATGTAAATGACTTTTTGTTTTTGGTTGTGACAGTTGTCATGTATAGTGTGAGGGTTATCCTGTAAGCCAGATGTGTCATAGGTCTGCCCTGCAGACCATCATTTTTTAAACCTTGGTATTTTTTTAATAAAGAAGAGTAGTCTTGGACTGTATATAAAAAAATAACGTACATATAACTACTTTTATAACTACCATATATAAAACTACTTTTTAAAATATTTTTATAATATCCTAAAAATGTGCAAAAATAAAGGTGTGCCATTGTTTGGATAAGTATAGTACTAGTGTATATTTGTTTAGTCTCAGAAAAAAAATAATGATGATGGTTGGTAGTAAAAGGTTTCCCTCAAAATCTCACCTTCTTGAAAAATGAATCTAAGCACTATGTTAAGCCAGTAAACCATAACTTGATTTGGAAGAGTAGACTCCTACCTAGTATTAGGCCAGCTTTGCTTGGCTTAGTAATAATAACTTGTGAGCATCCATAATAATAAATATCTAATGCTAAGGATTTCTTTTCCTTTTAAGAGTAGAAAGGCTAAACAATGATTGGAATAGAAACAGTGTTATAAATAAGAGAGGGAGGATAAAGACTGTACCCAAGGGTCTTCTCTGTAAACTTGAAGTGGACAGAGAAACCAGCCTGTACTTCGTGAAGTGACAGATAATTTTCACCTCATATTTAGAAATGCATTTTAAACAACTTAAGAATTGTGAACAAAATTTGCTAACACTATTTCTAAAACTTGTTAGTTTTATTAAATAGTAAGTTTTCATTACCTAGTAATTTTTATGAATCTAATAACTTAAAGGTAAAGTTAGTCAAATGACACTCTTCCCTTTTATTACATTGTCTCTCATGTGAACCATTGAATTGTAGCAAACATAAGCATGCCTTGTCACATTATCAAGAGCTGTTTGAGAAGGAAGCTTTCTTTTGAAGAAGAAGCTGGCACAAAACCTCACTTAAAATTAATGCAAAAAATTGAGATGGTGTCTCCATGTTTCCATTTTGATAGGAATGATAATCACCTCCTTCACAAAGGCCACTATTGATTCCAATTTGCAAGAAGATGATTTGGAGAAAATCCCTTAAATCAATGTTGTATCTTTCATATTAGTATCACCTAGAATTTTCCTTTAAACTCACTAATTATCTGGCAAAGAGATCATGAGTTGTAATCATCAACCAGTTTCTGAATGCTCTTGCTGGGTGAGTAAGGGATCTTCTGTCATCTTAAAATTTCAAATATATGTATGTGCATGTCACAAGAGACGTATTTCCCATTTGCAATGGCACATGTCCCAGAAAGTAAGACTGGAAAAGCAGGGTCAGAACCAAGAATGCTGCCCTGTCACAGCTCATAAGGGGAGGGATCAGGGAGCAGTTGGAAGGAATGATTCCCTGTTGGTCCTGGCCTGCTGGAAATTAAGCTCTCCTTGTCTTTTTTCTCTCTTAATGCAGTAACTATGGGATTACCAGTTATAGGCAGTCACTGAGTACTGTGTGATTATGCTCTCAGAAAATAACTGTATCTATAGAATCTTGGCCATTTATGCCTTGAGGAAATTTTGCTTGGAGTATAAAATAGCATAGTGACTTATTCTTTCTTTTCTGAGACATGCCGTGTTCTACTTTAGCTTAGGTCATATCACCAAGACATATTTTTAAAGCACTTTTATTTTAAAAAGAGTGAAACTTAGTGTGTTAACATATAGGAATACAGGTATAGCTAAATATCTTATAGAGTATTATCTCTTCCTTTTTGGAAACTACCACTATTCTCTCAGTGGTAACCAATCATGTTCTCTGGCATTCGAACTTTCAGTCTTGACAAGAGTAGTTTGTCAGGTATCATTTTGAGGGCTACAAATGGTTGATTTGAGGCAAGAAGAACAATGTTTTAAAAAGAAAATAAATCCAGTGTTTGCTTAATAATTTGCCCTTTGCAGCAGCAGAATCTTATCTGACCACCCACATTCATCTGGTTGCTGACGTGATTCTTGCTTCAATTGCAAATGCTATTTTTGTACTTTTTGTGTCTTTGAGGAACCGAGTGGGCCTACTTGCTTGTGATGATTCATGTCTTAAAGTGCATCGGGCGTCCTGTAGTCCTGCTGCCGTGATGTGCAGAAAAGAGGGAAAATGCAGGCAAACTACTTCCTTTCTGTGCTTGGAATGTTGATATGAAGGGGTCGCGAAGGGAGGCACATTTTCACTGTTACTCCTTAGTGCTGGTGCTCTTCTCATGAGAGGTTTGGAAGTAATTTGTTAAAAAGAAGAAAGAAAAAACATTTTTAAATAGCAAATATACTGGAACCATCTCTGGGTAGTGTAGCAATATTTTCTACTTTTACACTAAGAGCTAAACTACCTTACAATGCTTGGTTGATAAATCTATTTGGATTATGCTGTTTGCTCTTCCATGCATTTCTTTGGATCAGATTTGGATAGGTATTAATTCTGAGAAATTCCCCTTCTTCCTTACTTACCAGTGTCTGTGAGGACTCCAGATTTTACTTTGGTTGGTTTGGATTCTTTGCTCAGAAATTAATTTTAGCACAGAACATAACTGCTAAAAAAAGAATTTGCTGCAAGGTTATCTGAGAATCGTACTATGAAGTTTAGTTGATGACTGTCGAAAAGACACTATGTGGGAATCGAAGCTTTAAGGCAGAGTGGCAGCATGGACTACAGTGGCACATTTCCTAGTCCCAAGGCATTGGACTTCACCTCTGGAGTTATTTTCATAATGACCTCTGCTCTCCCTGTTACAGGTGTGAGCACAAGTGTTTATTTAAAAGATTTACACTGTATTAAAAAGGAAAATGCTGCTGAATGATACAGCCCCAGATTTTCTTTCCTCAGACAGGGAGTGTCTGTAGGTGAAGAATAAGTATGCTATGAAATTCATTGCAAGCATCATCAGTCACCCTCGTTCACACCTTCTTATTCCTCCTTCAGATTCCCAGCAGTTGCACATGAATTCCTGTGGAGAGAACTGGCATCTTAAGAAGCAAAGGCAGTTGGGATGCAGTTTGATATGAGGATAACAGGTTAATAACTAAAATTCATTATTTTCTTCTACTGTTTTTACATTTAACTTGCAAAGCAGTTTTGTCCTAACATGAACTCATCAAATCAGGGGTTAAATGGTGAAAACTCTATTTCTAGAGAAAAATGTTGTGAGAGCTTTAATATTTTTCATACTAGGCCAATTTGAATCTTGACCTCTTTCAGATAACTTCATTTGAGAAAATTTCAGCAAAGTTCGTTTCCATGGAAATTCTACTCAATAAATCTGTACTAATCCCTGTAGCAATAATATTTGCTATATAATGAGAAAAAGAAGCCCTTGGAAAAGTGAAATCACACTAGTAAAAAGTTGAAAAAATTATGTCAAAATATGAAAAACTACATGCTATAATCAAAACTAAGTTATAAATGCTTTGCCTGTACAAACTTCAAATATCTACAGTGGTGTCTGCATCCCAGAGCCCACATGGAAAAATACAGTTCAGTTCTCATTAGGCTTTAAATAGCAAATTAGATTGTATTGATGTCAGATTAGAGGGTGAGCATTCCAATAGTTTTACTTTTCTTTGAAATTTTTCAGAATTGCTTAGCAGGGTTTCATATACAATGGACAGTATTATCCACAAAGTAATATACTATATAGTATTCTCATGTTGGCAGCTTGCGCGTTTTAGAAAGACTGAGGTTGTTGTGGGAATTTTTACTAAAAGAAGTATTTATAATGAATTTGGCTCTCAGGAAAGTTCCCTTTTAAAATCATCCTGTGGAAATAAGTCTGTATTGAGCTGGACTCTGGCACTGGTAACGCTTTTCTGGTGAGTCCTTTTACCCTCATCCGGTACCCTCTGAGCTTGTGCTTCTAAGCAGTAGTTAGGAGAGTGGGTAACGGTCACTGGCGTTACAGCAGTAGTGCTCTGACATGTTCTGTGTTCTTAAAGATATTTCATTAGTTGATTCAAGTCATTTTCAAAACAAATTTGAAATTCCCTTCTAAGATTTTATTTGATAATACTATTATGAGACATATATTTGTTTGTAAGTGAAATACCATCAGATTCTCCAGAAAAAAAAGACCAAATAACCATTTTAGTTTTAAAGAAATGTCATGTTATTAAAATACTGAAAGAGAAGTGGTGTTGGTTCCTAGTCATTTCGTTCCATTATGATATAGGATGTTATTATTTAATGCTCACTTGACTTTTGACACCAATCAAGTGATGATTAATTTCCTGAGTTAATTTTTTTTTCCTGAGATAATGTTTTTCTATGCAAAAGATCCCAGAAAGACAACCTTGGGTACTGTAGTTCTTTATTCATGTTCAGTGCAGTACTACCTGGCTGCCAAGCCCGCCCAGCTGTTACCCTGAGGAGACCTCAGAGGAGCTCTTTGCAGGAAGCTGTTTCTAGGCCTTTCCTTTTGGGGTCTGAGGAAAGTATGTAACTGGGTGCAAAGTTATTTGAGTTGGGCCCTGAAGAGTGGCCAAAGGAGAAGGCACACATAAAAAACTGGCCTCTCTTCCGTGTAATTACAATTTTCTTTTCTTTTGCTTCTGTTTCATTTCTTCCATGACCTCTGAAATAGTCACACAGAAGGGAATATCTTTTTTAATATTACCCTACTTTGCAAAGTGCAGTGAGCATGTTAGACAGTGCCTATCTTTGCTGACTGGAGGATGCTTATGGGCTGTAGCATCATCCACAGAAAATCAAGTCATATCCTCTGAGATTTTTCCTCCTAGCACTGAAAAGCATTAGGGAAAATTTTAAATGTGAATGTGCAACTGTGTTTGGAATACCACCCCTTTGTTGGCAGTGGGAGCCAAAAATGACTTTGCATGGTTTGGGTTGCCATAAAAAGAAATTCTAGTGAAGATAACTAGCTGTATTCTTTTCATAGAAGAATTGGTGTTGTGTTCCATTTTTAAGCATATGTATCGATTGGTGAAACACTGGGATTTACTTTTAACATGCTATTAAAGATTCAGAAAAACAAATAGAATCTATATGATCATAAAGAAGTAATATAGGTGTAATTAACCACATTACTATAGATATTTATGGTTCTAAGTAGATCTGCATCAAGAAAATTAAACAAAGGTTGTAGAATATACAGTAGTACATTTGATGATTTGTTTGTTTGTTTGTTTGTTTTGCGGTACTGGGGATCGAACTCAGGACCCTGCGCTTGCCAGGCAAGCGCTTATTCCACTGAGCTATATCCCCAGCCCACATTTGATGATTTGTAATAGGAAGTGCAAAGAATTTTCCTAGACTCAGTGGTCATTGAATGTAGATTTTATTCACTCATATATTTATAACAGTATTTTTCAATCTATGAGCATTTTCATATATTTTGATGATAAAACGCAAGCTCAATACTGTAGGCCATTTTTTGGAAGAATTGTGTCACTTAGTTCAAGTATCACTTTTTAAAAAGTAAACTTTGGATTAAATTCCTAAAGCCTTATGTTTTGCACAATGAAGTCCTTCCCCTAAGTTAACACTCCCAAATCCTATTTGGTTTTAAAGAAAAAGATATACCATAGGCAGTAATGGATGTATCATATGGATCATTTCCACTGTAGATTTTTCTGTTCAATTTCCAAAACAAAGCAGCGATAGACAGCAATTAACAGAAGTCTACATTTGTAATGGTTCATGAATACAATCAGTAGATTCCCCAAGAGACCCACCACTCATTTCCTCTCCCACCTACACTTCTCTATATGGCTCAGAAACTACAAGAAGGGAAGTGATTTTTATGGGTAGCAGTCAGTTGAAGCTTCCACAAGGAGAGTGTTGGAGAGAAATACATCCTCAAGTATGAGTAGAATCTAATATAAAAGTTTTATGTGAAACAAAAATGATATCCAGCTCCCTAGCCTTGCCCTATAGGGAAAAGTTCAGTGCTATGTTAGAGGAATGTAGGTCAGAGGGGTCTCCATGCTCTCAGGGCTTCCAGATCTGCAGCAAGAGGCTCTTCCTGAAGACTCAGGACTAAGAAGCAGGTTCTGGGATTTCTGAATACATAAATAGTAGAGCATCACTTATCTTAGAAAGTCTGTCTCCTACATTCTAAGGAAGAGATTTTCCTGACAGAAGCTATTTGCATAATTGAGTTACTGTGCTTTTAATAGAGATCAAATTTTGAATCTTAAAAACTTTCTGGATAATACAGTGATACCTCAATTGTCAAACTCATTTCGTTCCAAATTAGTGTTTAATCACCAAAAAGTTTGAGAACTGAATGTATTTTTCCTATAAGAAATAATGGAAAACCAAATAATTGGTTCTGAGGCCCACAATTACACTTTTAAATTCATTTCTCCAGGATATTAACAAATTTTACAATGATTTATTTCTTTAACCTATCGTGGTTCTCACAGTATTCCTCTCAGCTTTACTGCTAGTATCAGAAACTTTCTTTAGAGCTACAGTTATAATATTTTACTCAAAGCACAAGGAAGAAAAAGCACAATGACAAATGTTTTCATACACTGACACAAGCACTAGATGTTGTTTGGGTGAGAGCAGGGCTTAGACTGAAGCCACCCCTTTGTGTCCACAGAGAGACATAATGCACAACTCACTCGGCCCATATAGACAGGTTTTATCAAGTCTGTTGTTCGGTTCTACTATCGAACAAAGTTACAAGCACAGAGCAGATTTTTTTTCGAACTTTGCCGTTTGAATAGTAGAAAGTTCAAGGCTGGAGCCATTTGAGAGCCAGGGTATCAGTGTAAATGCTGTTGGAATAGAGGATGATCTCATTAACCATAGCAGAACTGATTTTTTAAAAATTAAAAAGTCAACGTGATTTTTTGCAATTGGCTTCCTTGTCCCAAAAATTAAACCCAAAAGCAGTTTAACTTCATGTTTTAGGTAAGTTTTGTTCTGACCATTAAATATCTGCTTGAGAGTTTTACATAAATAATTCTTCATTTTCAAATCCAATATGAAAATTGTGTTTTTGAATTTTATTTAGTACATCTATTATATGTTATGTCTTCAGTGAATAAGATTTGTGTCTAGTTATGGTGTGATGGTTTTAATTTATACTTGTCAAACATAAGTGAGATGTCTGATCTATAAAGGTATTACCTCCTTGCTAAATGAAAGTACTGTAGTCTGTTTAATAATTTATTGTATTTTTGTTACAAAATTCTATTTTCTTAGTTCATTTGAAATTTATATATTATGCAAAATTACATCTTTTGTGTCAACCAAAGGATGGGGAGTGATATATATGTATAATTTTTACTTGTGGATCTCTTAGTTTCAGTAAAAGTAACAATGTTCAGATGGTGAAGGAAAACAATTTGTCATGAGAATTGGTCATGTTCTCACAAGGAGCTGCCTAATTAATGCACATAATGCATGTACATGTGTGTATATATGTGTGTATATATGTGTGTGTATATTTAATGGAATGATTTACCCTAACTGCATTTTTTGTGTGTATTTAGGAAGCATCAAGACAATCATGCCCATGAACACTCTCAGTCATTCAGGTAATCATTGCATTTTCATTTTCATTTATTTATTTATTTATTTTTTTGGGTACCAGAAATGGAACTCAGGACCTTTTGCTTGCCAGGCAGGTGCTTGTTCCACTGAGCTATCTCCCTGGTATCATTTCAAGTTTAAACTGTCTCCAAAATAGGCTTTGTTTTCCATATTTTGAAACTCCTATGATTGCTCTGTTTAGATGCACCCTTTTACCTTCCCCAACATTCTGTGACAGTCTTTCATCCTTTTATCCTTGATCTGACTCTATTAATCACTATTTTTAAACTATAAAATATATCTATGTATCATGTTAATGTTATATAAAATATTTATATTAATATTTATTATAAACCATGTGCTATATGTGTGTCTTTTATACTATATTTATATTTTACATTAATATAGATTTTGTTATGTCATGTTATATATGTGTGTAATTTATATTAAGCTATAAAATATATCTCTTTATAGATATATAATACGTCTTAATACACAAGCTATAAAACTTGTATACTAAATTTAGAGTAGCTCTAAATTTTTTAATGAAAGCTTTAAAATGTTGTATGATTTTACAAGTAACATTTATAGAGTTTTCCTTCATGATGGAGTTTTTTTTGGGTACTGTGAATTGAAACCCGTGGTCTTGTGCATGCTAAGCACATGCTCTACCACTAAGCCAATACTCCCAGTCCAAAATTTAAACATGAAAGGGACTTATGCTTATGACATAATGCTGTGTGAAGTTAATATCTTTTCACTGTGGAGTTAATGTAATAGCTACAAAATTTTCTTGGACTAACATCCATTTTTAATTCATCCATCTTGAGGCTGATAATTTAGGGTTGGCTTTGTTTTCTTCTTTGATGACTGTTATGACAACCTTTGTTTTCTCTTCCTGCAGGTCATTTTATCTTAGTGAAATTGGCAATTAAACTTTGCTGTAGTTGATGGGCAAAAATTTCTCTTATTCATCATCCCAGTTTCATCCCAGTTGAAAATATTCAAATGCCATAAGAAATTGTTGTCGATTTGCACTTAGCTTTCGGATGGACTTTTCCATGATGGAGAGAACTGTGTTATAACCTGGTCCGAGGACATTTCCATCTAATGCCCATTGACTACAGCGTGGCTGTGTGGAAGGTTCCAAAGAGAAGGGACAATCAGCAGGTTTGCAGACACCCTAGAACATGGAAGCGACTGAGCTTTTGAAAGCACAGCTTTAGAGACGCTCCATGAGTAGTCTGCACAGCTTTCAGGCAAACTAGCACTTAAGACCTTGCGTAACAAAATGGACACCGGGGACACAGCTCTAGGACAAAAAGCTACCTCAAGGCCTGGAGAAACTGATAAAGCATCAGGTAGATGGAGGCAGGAGCAATCAGCTGTTGTTAAAATGAGCACTTTTGGCAGTCAGGAAGGACAGCGGCAACCACAAATAGATCCTGAGCAAATCGGAAACGCAGCATCAGCACAACTGTTTGCTTCTGGTAAGCTGCCCTCACCTGCTGAAGTGGTGCAGCCAGCCTCAGAGAAGCAATATCCACTGCACCGTCCGAGTCCTTACTCATGCCAACATTCACTCTCTTTCCCTCAGCACTCATTGCCACAGGGGGTCATGCACAGCAGCAAGCCACATCAGAGTGTGGAGAGCCCTCCCTGGCTATTCCCTGGCCCTTTGCCACCGGTTGCCTCTGAGGACTTATTTCCTTTTCCTATACATGGCCACAGTGGTGGTTATCCTAGAAAAAAGATTTCAAGTCTGAACCCCGCTTATAGCCAATACTCCCAGAAAAGTATCGAACAGGCAGAAGATGCTCACAAGAAGGAGCACAAACCCAAAAAGCCCGGCAAGTACATTTGTCCCTACTGCAGCAGGGCATGTGCCAAACCAAGCGTTCTGAAAAAACACATCAGGTCCCATACCGGTGAGCGGCCGTATCCGTGTATACCTTGTGGTTTCTCTTTCAAGACAAAGAGTAATTTGTACAAGCACAGGAAGTCACATGCCCATGCCATTAAGGCAGGATTAGTACCTTTCACAGAGTCAGCTGTATCTAAATTGGACCTGGAGGCTGGTTTTATTGATGTAGAAGCAGAAATACATTCAGATGGTGAACAGAGTACAGATACAGATGAAGAAAGCTCTTTATTTGCTGAGACTTCTGACAAAATGAGCCCTGGCCCGCCCATCCCATTGGATATTGCCAGTAGAGGAGGCTACCATGGGTCTTTGGAAGAATCCTTAGGTGGCTCAATGAAGGTGCCGATTTTGATTATCCCCAAAAGTGGGATTCCGCTACCCAATGAAAGCTCTCAGTATATTGGCTCTGATATGCTACCAAATCCGTCTTTAAATATTAAGGCTGATGACTCTCACACCGTCAAACAGAAACTTGCACTAAGACTGTCAGAGAAAAAAGGACAAGATTCTGAGCCATCTCTCAATCTTCTGAGCCCACACAGTAAAGGAAGCACTGATTCAGGTTACTTTTCTCGCTCAGAAAGTGCAGAGCAGCAAATAAGCCCTCCTAACACAAATGCTAAGTCCTATGAAGAAATCATCTTTGGAAAATACTGTCGGCTTAGTCCGAGGAATGCACTCAGTGTTACACCCACGGGTCAGGAGCGAGCCACCTTGGGGAGGAAGGGCATCACGGAGCCATTACCTCATGTAAGCACCAGGTTAGATGTCAAGATGTTTGAGGATCCTGCCTCACAGCTGATCCCCACCAAGGGAGAAGTGGACTCTAGTCAGACAAGCATTTTGAGGTCCACTAAATTCAACAGTGAGTTCAGGCAACCTCAGACTATTCCATCATCTGTCAGGAATGAAGGAAAACTGTATCCAACAAATTTCCCAAGCAGCAATCCAATTCTCTTAGAAGCACCTGTAGACTCTTCACCCCTTATTAGAAGTAACTCAATGCCAACTTCTTCAGCAACTAATTTAAGTATTCCTCCCTCTCTGAGAGGGAGCCATTCATTTGATGAGAGGATGACAGGGTCGGACGACGTGTTCTATCCAGGCACCGTAGGCATGCCGCCTCAGCGAATGTTAAGAAGACAGGCAGCCTTTGAGCTGCCATCAGTCCAAGAGGGGCACATGGAGGCTGAGCACCCTGGCAGGATGTCCAAGAGTCTTGCCAGCTCATCCCTGAAGGAAAAGAAAGTGCTTTCTGGGGACAGGATTGGGTATGACTATGACGTCAGCCGGAAATTCTATAAGAAGTGGGAAGACTCTGAAACACCAAAGCAAAGCTACAGGGACATTTCCTGCTTAAGTTCTTTAAAACACGGAGAATACTTTATGGATCCTGCAGTGCCTTTGCAGGGAGTGCCAACCATGTTTGGAACTACATGTGAAAACAGGAAACGTCGGAAAGAGAAGAGCGTAGGAGATGAGGAGGACACCCCCATGGTCTGCAGTGGCGGTGTTAGCACTCCCATGAGCATGATGGCGGCAGATTATGACCCCAAACTGCAGATGCAGGAAGGAGTAAGAAGTGGATTTACCATGGCTGGACTTGAGAATACTTCTCATGGTCACTCTGAGCGCTTTGACCCAGGTCGACCCCAACTGCAGTCCGGAAGTCCATCTCTGGGGTCTGAGGAGTCACCATCCACCACTGATTCTGATAAGATGTCAGACTTGGCGGGTAGGAAACCTCCTGGAAATGTGATTTCTGTGATTCAGCACACAAACTCGCTGAGCCGACCCAATTCATTCGAAAGGTCTGAGTCAGCTGAACTCGTAGCTGGTACACAAGATAAAGCTCCTTCGCCTTCTGAGACATGTGACAGTGAGATTTCGGAAGCCCCGGTGAGCCCAGAGTGGGCTCCTAGTGTGGAAAATGCAGAAGGTGGGGGGAAGCCAGCTTTGTCCCAGCAGGCACAGCAGCAGTCCTCTCACACACAGCCTCGGCTGGTTCGCCAGCACAACATTCAGGTCCCTGAGATTCGCGTTACTGAGGAGCCCGATAAACCAGAGAAAGAGAAAGGAGCCCAAAGCAAAGAACCAGAGAAGCCTGTGGAGGAATTTCAGTGGCCCCAGAGGAGTGAGACCCTTTCTCAGCTCCCTGCTGAGAAGCTGCCACCCAAAAAGAAGCGCCTGCGACTTGCAGATATGGAGCACTCCTCCGGGGAGTCCAGCTTTGAATCCACAGGCACAGGCCTCTCTCGCAGCCCCAGTCAGGAAAGTAACTTGTCCCACAGCTCCAGCTTTTCAATGTCTTTTGAAAGAGAAGAAACCATTAAGCATACTGTGCCTCCCAAGCAGGATGAGTTTGGGAAGCATTCGGAGTTTTTGACTGTCCCTGCCGGTTCATATTCCCTGTCTGTTCCAGGCCATCACCACCAAAAAGAGATGAGACGCTGTTCCTCCGAGCAGATGCCTTGTCCGCAGCCAACAGAAGTTCCAGAAATTCGGAGCAAATCATTTGATTACGGGAATTTGTCCCATGCTCCCATGGCAGGAGCATCAGCCTCGACATTGTCACCGTCCCGGGAGAGGAAGAAATGCTTTCTGGTACGGCAGGCTTCCTTCAGTGGCTCCGCAGAGGTTGCCCAGAGTGAGGCCGGTGTGGATCCCAGTGTGAAACAAGAACAAAGGGAGCAGCTCCACGCGGGCCTCAGGGCCACGTGGCCCCACGGCCCGTCCTCTGTCCTTCCTCCCCTTCCACCAGGCGACCCAGGGAAGCAAGGGGTGGGTCCTTGTGCCCAGCTGAGTTCAGGGCCCCTCCACCTAGCCCAGCAACAGATCATGCACATGGACAGTCAGGAATCTTTGAGAAATCCTTTGATGCAACCCACATCTTACTTGACAAGCAAGCACTTATCTGAACAGCCACACTTATTTCCACATCAAGAAACAATTCCATTTTCTCCCATCCAGAATGCTTTGTTTCAGTTTCAGTACCCTACTGTCTGTATGGTTCATTTACCAGCCCAGCAGCCTCCCTGGTGGCAGGCGCATTTCCCCCATCCCTTTGCTCAGCACCCTCAAAAGAGCTACAGCAAACCTTCTTTCCAGGCAGAAATGCATTCTAGCTATCCTCTAGAGCACGGTGCAGAACACACTGGAAAGAAACCTGCTGATTATGCACATGCAAAAGAGCAAACTTACCCGTGTTATTCAGGAACATCAGGGCTACACTCAAAGAACCTTCCTCCAAAATTCCCACTGGACCCAAGCGGCAAGTTGACTGAAACTCCCTCAGAGCAGATTCTTCAAGAAGATTTTGCCTCTGCAGATGCCGGGCCTTTGCAATCGCTACCGGGAACAGTGGTTCCTGTTCGGATCCAGACACACGTTCCGTCCTATGGCAGCGTCATGTACACAAGCATTTCTCAGATACTTGGGCAGAACAGCCCCGCTATTGTCATATGCAAAGTTGATGAGAATATGACTCAGAAAACACTGGTTACCAATGCAGCCATGCAAGGGATAGGGTTCAACATTGCCCAGGTCCTCGGGCAGCATGCAGGCTTGGAAAAATACCCGCTTTGGAAAGTACCTCAGACTTTACCCCTTGGCTTAGAGTCCACCATCCCCTTGTGCTTACCTTCCACCTCAGACAGCGTTGCCTCCCTGGGAGGCAGCAAGCGGATGCTTTCTCCCGCCAGTAGCCTGGAGCTCTTCATGGAAACAAAGCAGCAGAAGCGGGTCAAAGAAGAGAAGATGTACGGGCAGATTGTTGAGGAGCTCAGTGCTGTGGAGCTTACCAACTCGGACATTAAGAAAGACACCCCCCGCACCCAGAAGCCCCAACTGGTTCGTCAAGGCTGTGCTTCTGAGCCAAAGGGTGGCTCGCAGTCCAGGTCATCTTCCTTCTCCTCTCTGTCACCCTCCTCATCTCAAGACCACCCCTCTGTCAGTGCGGCCTCCAGAGAGCCGTTCCCACCCAGCAAGGAGATACTTTCTGGCTCCAGGGCGCCCCCTTCAGGGCAGAAGTCCAGTGGGCCTTCTGAAAGCAAAGAGTCCTCAGATGAATTAGACATCGATGAGACAGCATCAGACATGAGCATGAGTCCTCAGAGTTCTTCGCTGCCTGCGGGAGATAGTCAGCAGGAAGAGCATGGCAAGGGCCGGAAACTGCCCATTGGCATGCTGGTCCACATGACCTCTAGCCCCAGCGGGAACATGGCAAACTCCACTCTTCTTTTCACAGACATGGCAGATTTCCAGCAGATTCTTCAGTTCCCCAGTCTGCGAACAACAACTACTGTGAGTTGGTGCTTCTTGAATTATACAAAACCCAATTTTGTGCAGCAGGCCACCTTCAAATCATCAGTTTATGCTTCATGGTGCATTAGTTCTTGTAACCCAAACCCATCAGGATTGAACACCAAGACCACACTGGCACTTCTGAGGTCCAAGCAAAAAATCACCGCAGAAATTTATACTCTGGCTGCTATGCATAGGCCTGGGACCGGCAAGCTCACATCATCCAGTGCTTGGAAGCAGTTCACACAGGTAACCGATACTGTTTTAGAAAGCACCGCACCGTGTTGTTGACATGATTGCTGAGCATGCTGCATGGTGAAGGATATAAGGTCTGAAACATGCTAGCAAAATTAAGGTCAGAAGTGGGGAGTCCTCAGTAAAAATGTGTTCATCCAGGTGCCATGAAATTCTCCCATGAGGACTAATTCAAGTATATGGGTTTCTCTCTCTTCTGACTTGTGTTAGTAACCTGACAGATCTGCTTTTCTTTTGATGTGAAAAATTCAGAAGATTGTGAAATAGGTCTGTAAAAAAACAGGGAGGGGATGCTAGAAAGGAAGATCAGAAAGGAGGAATGCAGGGTGTCAGAAATGAAGTTGGCAGATATTGGAGGGTTGGTTCTCCCTGATAGTCCTTTTTCTTCAAATCTGCTTTCTGTATATCCGTTCCAAAACTTACTTTTCCAGGTTATTGGCTTATGTGTTCCCACACGAGCAATTAATGCCTTATATGTTAAATTAAAAAAAAAATTAAAAAGGGCATTTCGTAATTTATACTAAATTAATAATGGAACAAATAGAGGATTTAAAAGTGTGATTTCACTTATATGGTACCCTTTTCCCTTCAATGACTGTTTAGACTATGTCCTTCATCTAGATTGTCCTAATTACTACTTAGTGTTGTACAGGGTAAATGCTCACTGAGCACATATAAACAAATGTTGATTCTATAGAAGCTTTATCCTTCTGATTTTGTCACTAATGTCCTGTATTTTCTGGAACTAGCCCATAGCCTCATAGCACGGGGTATAGGCTAATTTTCAGAGATGGATGGAAGAGTGGGTTTATTTTTCCTCGTAAAAGCAGGTAAAATAATTTTCTCCTTTTGCCCTACAGATGAAACCGGATGGGTCCTTTTTATTTGGCAGCAAACTAGAAAGGAAACTAGTGGGAAATATCTTAAAGGAAAGAGGGAAAGCAGAGATTCATGGAGATAAAGATATTGGATCCAAACAAACTGAGCCAATCCGAATTAAAATCTTTGAAGGAGGGTAAGGAAACATGAATGCAAATGTAAAACACACAATGTATAAGTCAAATGGTCCTGAATGTCTGCAAGGAAAAAACAGTAAGGTTGGAATGAGAACTTTAAGAAATTTCTTTTCTAATCACATTTGTGAAGTCTGGCTGGGTAACACATAATGAGTTCATGGCTTTGTTTTCTTGACTTGATTTTAATGAAAATGTCACTGATGTGTGTGGTTCAGGCCTCTGCCTTAAATTTTCACACCTTTAATTTCATGTGAAATCTACTAAATAAGCTGGCTCCTGAGGTCACTTAAGTTTATTCATTCTTTGGTATTTTTTATGAGCATCTCTGTGTGTTATTAGTGGTCACATTTTATATCCCATGCTTACAAAAATGAAATCATGAAAACTCGTATGTAATCCTAGGAACTAGTTAATTTGTTTGTTTTCTTTTTTTATTACCTAAATTGCACACTTGCGTGGGATTTCATTGTTCTGTAAATATCCTCATTCTGTTCGTTCCAGGATCCAAATCAGGTGCTGTACTGAGTTTAGTTCGCGTATCTCCTTTGTCTCCTCTGTCTGTGACAGTTTCCCTGTACTTAACAATTGATGTTTAAATGTGAAATTCTGAGCCATTCAAAATCAGATAATCAGCTTCAATCATTTTGTTATCTGTGTCAGTTAAAAGAAATTGCACATATGTGTACTGATCTAGTTTTAGATTTTGGTAGTACTATATCTTCAATTCAGTCCCATCCATGGAAGGAAAAGCTCAGACCTGTCTATGCTTTTTTGTTTTGTGGTACTGGGGATTGCACTCAGGACCTTTCCATTAGGCTACATCTCGGCTGCTCCCCGCCTTTTTGCAGTACTGGGGATCAAACTCAAGACCTTGCACTTGCCAGGTAGGCGCTTATTCCACTGAGCTGTATCCCCAGCCCTCCCCACCATTTGGAGACAGGGTCTCATTAAGTCACACAGGCTGGGCTCAATATTGTGATCCTCCTTCTTCTGCTTCCCAGAGTACTAAGGTTACAGGTGTGCAACACCAGACATAGCCCAGACTTACACATTCAACTTAAAAAGAAATTAAAGCATATTAACCATGTTTTGGGGATTTGCATATTTTCATGAGCATGAATTTGTTCCAGTTATATTTGAAGAACAACATGATGCTATTTGCTTGACCATAAAATGTTGAGTATTTAGTGAGCTGAAGTACTGTACCAATTTCTCATGTAGTTTTACCAGGTTGGAGGTCTTGTGCTTTCACCACTAAAACCGCAGTTGAATGAAGACGTGAAGCTTGTCTCAGTATTTTCGGTTATCCCTCGTCTTTTAACACAAACAGGAGAAATACAGATTTTATCTTTCCTTAGAAACTGAGAGGTCTCTTGGGCTGAATCACCCCTCTAACACTCAGCAGCCTTCTTCAGAGCAGTGCACTTGTGCCTCTAGATTAGCGAGGCCTTCACGGTTACAGTATGCTTTGGGGACCCCATCTCTACTAACGAAGGACAGAAGTGAAAAAGCGTATGTGAACATTTTATTGCTGTGTTTTGATGATCCAAAAGGATTGTACCTGTATTTCATTTCTCCTTCCTTTCTGGCCCCATGTTATGGACTATATTCCAATCATTTCTTATTGTGTGAACCAGCGTCTACCTGGTGGTGATCAGGCTTCATTCCAGATGGATGTTTCCACCTCTTATCTGTAGGTTGCAAAATGGTAACTTAAAGTCTGACCAGATTTTTAAGTACATATGTTCCTAACGTCAGCTAACCAATAGGTTTAATAATTTAGTTACGCATACTTTTTCTTTATGTTTTTCAAAGCCCATCAAATACTCTTTATCAAGTAGATTCATGGCTCAGCAGAATTATACTATGGTAGAGACTTTATTTCTACAGGCTTTTCTAATACAGAGTATTGTTTATACAGAAGTTTACTGGTTTTCATTCTGAAAGCAAGTTAATCAGCTAAGATACTGAAAATGCATTATTTGAATATAAAATGTATTTCTCATCAGTTAAGATGATGGGCTATAGGAAGCTTCAAGGAGCTTTGCTTGCAGAAAATTAGCATTCTGTAAAAACTGCTTTTCTGTATATCCCTCAAGGAGGTTCTTCTGATTAGCGGCAGAGAGTAGTAAAGATGAAAAGTGACAGGGACTTCACATCTCTAGGTTTCGTTCTACTTTACTACAGATGACAGTGTGAGATGAGCTTTCAACTAATTATGATGAATAAGTTGAAGTTGAGTTTTTTTTCTTTTTACAAGAAATTTCCATGTTCTTGTAAAGGAGGAAAAATTCAAAGGATCAAAAGATATGCACAATTGATTATTTGGATTTTCCACTCTATTTAGTGCTCACCTTGATTGGTACTGACCAAAAAGTAGCAAAGGTTAGATAGCATCCAGAAGGAAGTTGGTACTTAAATGTATGTGCATGAAGTTTCACTCTTAAAAATCCTTCAATAGATTGGACAGTTAAAGTTGAACTTGTTTTATGTCCTTTGGTGTATAGCTAGGATAAAATAGGGAAATTCATAGTCCTACTTGATTGAGAAAAGCTATGAATCTAATTCTTTCACACAAGTCCACGGTGAATAAGGCATTTCTGCATGTCAGTTTACCTTTGGAAATAATAACCTCCTAAAAGGAGAATCTTGCCATAATGACATTAGACCCATAATTGCAGCCTACATAGGATTGAAGAGATAATGATGTTCACTGAATTATTTAGTCAAATCCTACTATACTCTATGATACATCAAACAAAATAAGATGGTACAGCATTGGGTAGGTTTTCTTTCCTTGATTATCAAAGGACTTATCTGAGATGTTCATCTATCCATTTGATTAAACTATATGACCTCAGATATCCTTTCAAGCATCTCTATGAAATCCTTCTGGAGACAAATGTAAATTTTATCAAAAATAGAATCTCTAGTTTTCATTATGCAACAGTACCTACAAGAAACAGTTGAAATTTAAACTCCACATTAGCACAAATTCTGGGTCCCTGGGAAGAGCAGATCAAATCTGCAGACAACAGTTGGTGAGCTGAGCTGAGTCTGTGTAAAGTAGAAATTTCTGAGGCACTCTCGAGCCAGGATTGTAAAAATAGGGTAAAAACTTGCAATGAAGAAATCTATTATCATTTTAGCAAATGTAGAAGGGTATGTGCCCATGATTCTAATATGTTAGTTAGTATGCTTTCTGGCTGTCTCTTGATTGGAAGCAACATTAGAATCCCAAAGAAGTAAGGCACAAGTTTGTAGCTCTTTGTGGCTTAGGTAAGTCTGTTAGACCATCTTTACCCTGAGTCTATCAATCTCTGCTGAATAGCAGAGCCAACTCCATTTTGAGTTCCATATAGAATTACATTTCGTTCAGAGCAAGAGTCCTTATTTAGCTCTTCCAGGGATTTACTGTGCAAATTTCACAGGCTTTATTGAATAATGGTTTACAAAAGACCCTCAGAAAAACTTGCCATGCAAATGATTTTTGGGTTGATACACAACATGCGAAGAGTAGTTGAAAACACAGTGAATGGGCTCTCCCTTTTGTACACAGGTACAAATCAAATGAAGATTATGTTTATGTCAGAGGACGTGGACGTGGAAAGTACATTTGTGAAGAATGTGGGATTCGGTGTAAGAAGCCAAGCATGCTCAAAAAACACATACGCACTCACACTGATGTTCGGCCTTATGTTTGCAAGTTATGTAACTTTGCCTTCAAGACGAAAGGTACATGTCTGACTCTTTTTGAGGGGAAAACTACTTTTCTTATGGCTGTTGAGAATTCTGAATACTATTTTGTAACATCAACAATTGGGATGGTTTTGTTTGTGAAATTATGACTCTATGAAACGTACTTTCTCCCCTGTGTCAGTGATCAAAGGATGTATATGAGACTGTGAGGCTCCTTTTATGACTAATTAAGAGCTATAGACTTAGGGCCAGGCCCTTTGTCTCCAAAGGAAGTGGCTAAGCATTGCCTGGATAGCTTTTACTTCATGTGGGAAATGTTATGCGGTTTGGATAATATTTGAACCAGTACTGAAATTCTGCAGGGACACAATATATGCAGGGGCGGTAGAAAAGCAGAGCAGCAGCTTGGAAGAAAACATGTGCCCATGGTCAGTTTCAAGGTTATAAATAATGTAGAGATCCACAGACTCCCAGGTGGGCCCCTCCATCCTCAGGTGCATTAATTATGCATAGAAATTTGATAGCTTCTGTTCTGTGTATTTATCAGCACAGAGACAACTTCTTACTCCAGTCCACAACCGTTAATCTTGTAGAATGAGGACTTACCTTGAAGTGATATTTCATCATTAGAAAAAAATGTTGGTAGGTAGATTATATTTTTCTATAAAGCTACCAGCTAAAAACAGGTAGAGAGTCAGATATATCATGAAAATGTTCATAAACCCAGTGTTCTCAAAATACAGACAATTATAAATTAGGAATTGACTTTTGTATCCAGAAATATGTTTTGCATTAGAGCTTACAGATACTGTAGACACCCTTTCACCAACATCACATCATTTCCAGTGTCTTAGCTTTAAATTTGCATATCAAGTAACCTGGTGCAATGCTCAGACTTGTTTCGTACAAAATAAAATATTGTGTGGACTGGACGTGCACGTCTATTTTCCTCTCAACAATTCTGAGTTGTGTTGACAGGGTGTGGATGCATAGTCTTTCCATATAGCTGTTTCTTCTTTATTAAAAAGAAGGACTTACATAACAGATATGCCTCCTTTGAAGCCAGAAAAGGGAGAGGGAGTATTCATTTGCACTTCAAAAGAAAAAAACCATAAGGTCCCTTAAATACCATCCACCTTTGCATAATGAAGCCTTTTATGTAGAACTTTCCTGAGAGATTCTCAAGAGATAGGAAAATGAAGACTTTGATTGTAGTACATAGTGCAGACTCACTGGTCGTTACAAAGGGCATATGTTCACTGAGCATGTGAATTTGCTGCCAGTGTAGTTGTGTGAAAAACCAGATGAAGAGATGAGACACTTCTAGATATAAAAAAAAAAAAAAAATTAAGTTAAATCTGGCTCTGAACCATCATCCTGGAATTCTAGCAGGAAAAATTTATGTTCGGTCCTTAATGGAGTTTCTTTGTCATGCGTTGGTGAAGGCAAAACATGCTGGGAAACTCCCATCAGTCTTCACCTCTAGCCGAAAAGCTTGTTTCCCAAGCCCACGTCATGGACCAAAGATGTGGTGCCCTGGGAGGACCATCCCTTCTTGCCTGTCCCACTTCATGTTTGTCTTCCCCTCTCCCTGTCCTAACCCACTACTTCAGAAGCTCGTGATTTCAGTACAATGAAGCCGGGGTTTGCCTACTTTGGACAAAACTGCTTCCTTGGATGGATGGGGATAAAAACGCAGAAAAAGAGACATACTGAAATCTAAATATAGTCGTCCTTCTGCATCAGTAGGGTTCCTCCTAGGATACCCCCAGACACCAAAATCCAAGCGTGCTCAAGTCCCTTCTATAAAATTTGTTGCATTGGTGTAAAACTCACGTACATCCTCTTGTGTACTGTTTAATCATGTCTAGCTTAATTATAGTACCTAGTACAATGTAACTTGGTGTTCTTTTGTATTATTTAGGGAATAATGACAAGAAAAAAGTCTGTACACATTCGGTATTGACATGATTTTGTTATTTAAATGTTTTGATGTTCAGGTGGTTAATCCCACAGATGTGGAACCCATGCATACAGAGTGACTGTAAATGATTTTCCCATACTTAGAATTCACACCTGTCAACATGTGTGGTGTACTTGCATCCTGGCAGATCACATGATTTCCATTAATATCTAGATTTAAGAATTGGTGTATCTATAACATTTCTGAATTCCTTAAAAGTTATAGGTATGATGTTTGATAAATAAGAGCAGTGGGGGCCTGAAAATATTTATATTCAGAAGTATCGAAGTAGCACATGAAATTCATGGGTACATAAGCAGTAAGTAAATGAGTAACACAAGTGAAATATTAGACAGCAGTGTACATGTAAACGAGTGGCTTACCAGAAGAGATCGAGGAACCAAGGCAGTGGGAAGGCACAGGAAGGAGCCTTTACATCCATTTTGGTGAAAATGGCCATATTATTATCTTATTTTCTGTGGCCTTTTCATAGTGCTTTAGCAATGTATCAACAAATACTTTATTTTAAGTTTATTGGTACAATTTAGATATACACTATGATCATATTCATCATAGGGAGTTTGTACCTTATATAGGATATATCTTGTTTCCTTTTTTTCCCCAACCCCCTCCCATCCCTTCAACCCTCTTCCTCTCCTCGTTTATGAAGTTTTGTTTCCATTTTACATGCTTTCATCATTTTCTCCTTTCCTTTCCCCCATCCCTCCTTAGTTCCCCTTTCTTTTGAATCATTTCTTCCTGTTTCACTATATGTGTTATACACTTTGATCCTCATTTACCCTCTCAGTTTCTCACACCAAAGGAGCAATGCAATGTTTACACATGTGTGTCTGATTTATTTCACTTAAGAGTATGATCTCAAAGTATATCCATTTATCTAGGAATGTCTTGTTTATACTTCTTTATGGCTAAGTAATACTCCATTGTATACATAACCACATGTTTTTTAACCATTCCTCAGTTGATGGGCATTTGAACTGTTTCCAAGATTTAGCTATTAAAAACTGTGCTGCTTTAAACATGAGTATGCATATATAGCTGTGGTATGATGTTTTTAATTCTTCCAGGAAGATACCCAGCAGGGGTCAAATGGGCCCTCTAATCCTAGTTTTTTGAGGAATCTTCACACTGATTTCCACAGTGGTTGCACCAGTGTACACCCCCACCAACAATGGAGAAGGGTTCCCTTTTCCCCATAGCCCTACCAGCATCTGTTATTAGTTGATTTCTCAGTAATTGCCTTTATTTCTGAAGTGAGATGGAATCTTAGCATTGTTTTTAATTTGTACCTCTCAAATGTCCAGTAATGTTGAAAACATTCTTCCTATAAGAAGTGTGTATTAATCTCAGGTGCCCATTTTTGAAACTAAAGTTTATTTGGAAGCAGAAAAGACCTAGAACAGCAAAAACAATTCTAGGCAGCAGAGGCAAAAGCAGGGTACATTACAATTCCTGACTTGAAATTATACTGCAAAGCCACTGTGACCAAAACAGCTTGGTACTGGAAAAAAAGTAGACCTGAGGATCAGTGCAAAAGACTAGATGATGCAGAAACAGCTCCAAATACAGTGAGTCACCTTATCTTCAACAAAAGGGCCAAACACATTCACTGGAGGAAAGATAGCCTCTTTAATAAATGGTGTTGGAAAAACTGGCTTTCTACATGCTGAAGACTAAACCTAGATCTGTCTCACCATGCAGTAAACTATAATGAAAATGGATCAAAGATCTGAATATTAAAACAGAAACACTAAATCTGCTGCAAGAGAATAGGTAAAACACATGAAGACATAGGTATAGACAAAGATTTCATGATGAAAACTCCAGTCACAGAGGAAATATACAGAGTCGGTAACTGGGATCTCATTCTGTTAAAAAGCTTTTGCACAGCAAAAGAAATTACCAATAGAGTGGAAAGCTTTACTTTTAAGAGCAGTATTCCTGAAATGTAAATGGAAACTCAGCTTGCTGAGACAGTCTGTCCCCCTTGTAAGGATATTTAGTTTACTATTAATATATGAAACCACAATTCTAGCCTAGGATATTGGGTTAAAGGTGATTGGATCAATGATACAGACATTTCTCATATTCCATATAGTAATTATACAAATCTACAACTGTAGATATATATGTACACAGGTAAATATAATTGTGTAAATCATTATCATTATAACATATTGGACATGAAAACTTTCCTTTTCCTTAGAACCGTAAAAGTCTCAAGATAAATAAAAAGGGAATAGTATTGCTCTGGAATTTAGAAACTACAGTTAGATAGTTTGCTAAGATAGATCAGACACATAGATGGTAAATACTGGGACTAGTACTTCTTAACAGCTGAATGTTCTTACAGACCTTTGAATTTAGTGACAAGGTTGATACTCGCATTGGTTTGTATATTATTTTCTTCTGCCAGTGGGGATCCTTGGAGTTTATGTGTGATCCACAACAAGGCCTGGGCTCCATTGGGTGTTGAGAATGTTTCATTCTGAAATTTCTCCCAGTTGTGTGAGCCAGCTTGTGCTGCTGTGTGTACGGGGAGTTCTGAGAGGCTGGCCCTTTTGACAAATAGCAGCTCCCTTCTTGGGCAGAAATGCCTGGGATCGCCAGACCTACTACTCTTGAAAAGATCTGACCCTGTGATGCCACACATCATTAAGATAAACCATATGTGAGATGGGTGCAAAGGTCTCAGGAACTGATATTTTCAGAAATCAGATTATTCTTAAGACTTCAGCTAAAGGTCATAGATGAAACAAACCTATGTTATCCAGATTAGCTCATTTCACGTTGCACTTTGGAACATTTGTGGCATTTTCATAACCATCACCACCCTGGCTTTTTCTAGGAAACTTAACAAAACATATGAAATCTAAAGCACACATGAAAAAATGCCTGGAGTTGGGAGTCTCAATGACATCAGTGGATGACACAGAAACCGAGGAAACAGGTAAATGGAATTCAGTGCTCTGACTTCTTCGCTGTGCTCAAAAGAGCTTTGTGGCCTGGGAGGTGGAGGAAGTTTGATAGTTTTAGAAAACTGGTTCCATTTTATTTCATTGAGTATTCAATATAGAAAGCAAATCAGAAACCTTGAATCGCCTGAGGAATAAAAGTATTTTATTAAAAAAAAGCATTTTAATAAAAGTTGTGACTTTAGGGACAAAAGGCTGTAGAGCAAAAAAAAACAAAAAACAAAAAACTTCTATTTAGAACCATGAAGGGTACATACTTGCACTTCACTTCTTGATAGTGATTTAAGTGTTATGAGAATTTTGAGGAATTTGAAAAGCATTTTAAGGTGTTCCTATACCTATTAAGAGGAAATATATTAGAAAACCTCATGTCAGAACCTGGAGATACAGGCTGCTGTTTTTCTTTTCCCTCTAGTAGCAGAGGCATCAACACTATCCATACTCATTCATAAAGGCTTTTCTCCGAGTAGTGTGGAGTCTTGAGCTATAAAGCCCTACCACGGAGTCCCTGTTATAGGCTGAGGATGAGACCAAATAGACACACAAAGAGAGCAGAACCGGTGCGAGGTTGAGTGGTAGCGTTGAGAGGCGTCACCATTTCTGGGGGCCGGAGGGGTAAGGGAAGCCGGTGAGAAAAGATGGAACCTCAGGAAGCTCCTAACCTTCACTTTCGGTTTGTTTGTTTTTTTTTGCGGTACCGGGGATCGAACTCAGGACCCTGCGCTTGCTAGGAAGCGCTTATTCCACCGAGCTACATCCCCAGCCCTAACCTTGACTTTTGGGTCTTGCTCTCTGTGATCTTTGTTCAACCGTTTCAGAAAACCTGGAAGAGGCGCACAAAACGGCCGAGAGGCGCGGCGTGCCCAGCGTTTCAGCAGATCATCGGTTCTCAGACGCTGAGGGGTCCGACGGGGAGGATGGGGATGACAACGACGACGAGGACGAGGATGACGATGACTTTGACGACCAGGGCGATCTGACACCAAAAGCGAGGTCACGGAGCACCAGCCCTCAGCCCCCTAGGCTCTCTTCCTTGCCTGTGAGTGTCGGCGCTGTCCCCCACGTAGGCCCTTCAGACAGTTCCCTGGGACACTCCTCGCCGATCAGCTACTTGGTTACTTTGCCGAGCATCCAGGTTACTCAGCTCATGACGCCCGGTGACTCCTGTGAAGACACGCAGATGACAGAATACCAGAGGCTGTTCCAGAGCAAAAGCTCAGACTCGGAGCCAGACAAAGACAGGTTAGACATACCGAGTGGCACGGATGAGGAGGGCGTGTTGTCTTCAGAGCCAGGCTCTTCCCCAAGGGCCTTCTCCCCCTCCAGCCGCCATTCCTCACCAGGATATGATTCATCCCCCTGTAGAGATAATTCACCAAAGAGGTATCCGGTACCCAAAAGAGATTTGTCACCCAGGAGACACTTATCACCTAGGAGAGATCTGTCACCTATGAGACATCTGTCACCCAGAAAGGAAGCTGCATTGAGAAGAGAGATGTCCCAAAGAGATGTTTCACCAAGAAGGCACTTGTCCCCAAGGAGGCCGTTGTCTCCTGGGAAGGACATCACTTCAAGAAGAGACCTTTCTCCAAGAAGAGAGAAAAGATGCATGACCACCATACGAACGCCATCTCCCAGAAGGGCTTTGTATCCTAACCCACCATTTTCCATGGGGCAGTATTGGCAAGCAGAGCCAATCACCCCGGGGCCTCCTGTAAGTATAACTTCCTTCTCTCCCTGCTATGAGAGTTGCAGCACATTGGAGCCTCCCAATGTCATGCTGTTGGCATCCATTAAAACACGGCGGTCTCTCTCAAGAAGGTGCTGCTGTCCCATGCTGTGGTCAGTGGTGTGGCTGTGGTATTGCTCCAAGCATCAGAGCAGTAGTGCGTTTCCGGTTGTAACAGCTGAGGCTTCTGGAGACTCAAAGCTTAACTCGTAGACCTGGGCTGAAACCTTTATGTGAGCAAAAGAAGGTGAAGTGTGTGGAGTGGCTGCGTAGACACTGATTGGGACAGGGATAGGGACACCTCACACGGGAGGACCGAGTCACGCTTTTCTTTACACACCCAGTACCTTGCTCAGAGTGAGAGCGCATGTCAGACGTCAGGGACCAGCGAGCAGAGAGCAACGTGCTCAGTGTGTTTAGAAATCAGACATTCTGCTTTCTGCATCATCATCATTACGGGATGTACTTGCTGAGAGAAAGTGCGGTCCCAAGAGAATGGGAAGGCAGGAAAGCTGAGGGCCAGTGTGCAGAGGTTCCTCCCACCTGCCTTCGTGTAACCAGGGATAGTGGCAGATCTGACAGATTGCATTTAGGCAGCAGCTTTAGCTCGAATGCATAGAAAAGGCCTCTTCTGCCGCGTGCCATGGTGCAGCATCAACCTGGGATTCTAAAAAGTGAATACCGTTGAACACTTAGCACAGACAGAGACAAGGAGCCTTTAGAACGTGCTGTAGATGTGTTTTCCGTGTCAGTCACTGCTCTTTGAGGTGCTGTCTTTGCTCTGGCTCCGGCCTGTGTGCCAGGACGGTCCTCCCCAGGCAGTAGATGCACAGCTACTCCCAGCTCTATCTTCTCCCTGTGCACTGATCTGATTACTCTCGTCCCTTTCTCTTGCCCCAAATCATAAGCTCGTGTAGTCAGTTTCACACCTTAAGAGAGCTCCTTCCTTTCCCCAGTACCCTCTTCTCACAAGCTTGGTACTGACTTCACTTGATTGCGTGAATCCTGAAGACACGCACAGCAATTCAGAGTCAGTTATTTGCCAAGCTGATAAATAAGCAAGCTAATAAGAAGGGATGCATTTCTGCAGGTTTTTGCACAGCAGGAAAGAGGGATCTTCTGCAGTTTACGTGCTTTGCATTGTGGGTGGCAGGTCTGGGGTGATGTCCATGGCTATGAATACAGACCAAGCCAGACCACCAGCACATCACATTGGGCTCTATGGGTCCTTCACACCACACTCACCATCTCATGGACCCTCCAGAAATGTTAAGCAAAAACACAAATTATTGCTATGAAATTTCTATCAAAAAGGATTATTTTAGTATTATTCCAGTTTGGTAGTTTTGTACATCGTTAGAGAAAGTGGAGTCTTGAGCTATGACAGCAAGAAGAAGAAACTCCTTGCAGAGCACTGTTGGTCTTGTTTGCTGTGACCTCAAAATCGTATTCACGTATCACAGAAAGGTGAAAATCCTCCCTTGCCCCTCGGAAGGGTGTGGAGGCAGCACAGAACGGGAAATGCTTGGGACCACTGCCCCTGTTCGATGGCAGATTTCCAGGTCTGTGCCCTCATCATGAAAATTGCTTTTTCTCATGGAGACCAGACCAGTTATGCCGGTACATAGGAGCAGCTTCACCCTGGCATCTTTGCTGTCCTGTGCCAGCACTGGTTAGGCGGATTCGCGGTGGCCTGCATGACGAGGTGGACCACATTCAGCCAACTGCAATCAAAGAGAGCACGTTATAAGTGCAGAGGTGCTGTTAGAGAAAACGTGTAGCAGTCCACAGTCAACTTGGGCAAAGGAATCGAAGGGGTAGACTGAAGGAATTCATGTGATTATTGGATATATGATTAGAAACTTGTGGGACAAAAGTGGTTTTATTAGTTGCTGAATTTGAAGTAGTATTTTTTGTTAGTATTTCTTTGTTTTGTTTCGTGTTGTTTTTAATATACCACCTCATCTGTACAGTGTGGTAGAAAGTACCAGCTCATCTTTTGAATAGTTGCTAAACTTTACCACTGATGAAGCTTTTTGACTATGACCCCATTTAATCCTTTGTTAAAATTAATTTTATTGATACGCTTTAGATGTTCATGACAGTCACATTCACCACAGGGAATTTGTACCTGTGTGTAGTGTATCTTGATTCTCCTTTTCTGCAGTCTCCTCCCCTCCTGCAAGCCCCTTCCCTTCCTTTTTTACAAGAGCATTGTTGCCATTTTTTGTTTCTATTCTCTACCCCCGCCCCACACTGGTTCCCCTTCCCGTTTGAACAATTTCTTCCTTTTCCCCCTTTTGGTTTCTCACAGCAGAGAAACAGTGTGATATTTAAACATACGTGTCCAGTCTATTTCACTTAAGAATACGGTCTCACGTTACATTGATTTACCTAGAATGCTTCCAGTTTATCCTTCTTTATGGAAGAGTAGTACTCCATTGTATAAAAAGAGAAAGTACAGCTTGCTGCTGTTTTCATGATGAGGGCACAGACCTGGAAATCTGCCATCAAACAGGGGCAGTGGTCCCAAGCATTTCCCATTCTGTGCTGCCTCCACACCCTTCCGAGGGGCAAGGGAGGATTTTCACCTTTCTGTGATACGTGAATACGATTTTGAGGTCACAGCAAACAAGACCAACAGTGCTCTGCAAGGAGTTTCTTCTTCTTGCTGTCATAGCTCAAGACTCCACTCTCTCTAATGATGTACAAAACTACCAAACTGGAATAATACTAAAATAATCCTTTCTGATTGAAATTTCATAGCAATAATTTGTGTTTTTGCTTAACATTTCTGGAGGGTCCATGAGATGGTGAGTGTGGTGTGAAGGACCCAGAGAGCCCAATGTGACGTGCTGGTGGTCTGGCTTGGTCTGTATTCATAGCCATGGAGAGCAGGTTTAGAGGAGAAGTGAGTCCTGGGGACTCCTGCCACACTGCCATTTCTGCCCTGAAGGCCTCTGGTGAGTTTCAATAGTAAGGTAGATAAATAGATTTAAAAGGGAAGATTCTTTTATTCCTTCATTCGACAATATTTTGAGGTTCTCCACATAGCTCAAGGATGAGGATGAAATAATGTCACGGTTTCTGGCCTTATCTGTTTTGTTTTTAACTCAGTATACCTGTATTTCCCTTCCATTGTCAAAGCTGTAGTAGATTCATACCAAAAAGAAAAAAAGAAAAGTCTTTGTGCTCTCTGTGTAGACTAAACATTGTGCCAAGTGAAACGTTCACCATTCAGTCTCTCTTTTGATGTCTATGTGATCTTGGGGACGTCACCTCCCTTCTGGGCTACCGTCTGTAAGTCTGGCAGCCGCAGGGGTAGGTTGTATAGAGTTTTCTGCTTGCAAGAACATCATGCCTTCCAGCTCGGAATGCAGTGAGCTGACAGGACAGGTTTCAAACCAAGGCCACTTGCTTCCTGTAGTCCCCAGCCAGTGACTGAGCTCAGACCAGTCCCCTGTCCCTGTCTGCCTGTGCCTGCGGCTCTTCTGCTCCCCACTGATCTGCAAGAAGGTACTTGTTCCCCTACCTCCTTGTTGGGCTTCTGGAGGACCCTGTGCACACCCTATTGAAAAGATGAAGGGGGAGTTTATAGGCACACAGGATACATCTCTGTATAAGGATATATGTAGCTTGTTCATACAAGATTATGCTTTGCATAATCTACAGTTGAATTCAGCACTTTTCCATAGCAAGGTTTTTCTTGCTAAGATTTAAGTAAGATTAGGGTTTGTCCACCATAGTATGATAAGACTCAAATTATAAATCAATAGGATTAGCTAATAGAGTAAAAACAAAAGTAGACAAAACTTACTTTGAATGCAATTTGGAGGGTAGAATGGGAGAAGGCAGGATGTATGGGCCGATGGCATGAGGAGCAGTGGAAATTCTACTTCTAGACCCACTTCTGTGGTGGGCGTCCTCTCACTGCTGGTCAGTGAAGATCTGAATTTGAAAATTTTATTAACAGGATTTTACTGTATTTACAATACAACATGGTAAATGTGTTGTAGTTGTAGAGAAAATTACTTCACTCCCTTCATCAGACTGGAGTCAGAGAACTTCAGTCACTACCTGGTGACTTCTGCCTACCCCTTCCGTGGTTCCCCCACAGACCCACATTCTGATGAGGTGGTTGCCATGGATATCACAAAATAGCAGCCAAAAGCAAAATGGAAAAATAACCAAGACACCTTTCATTTTCAACTTTAAATCTGTGATAACTGTGATTCAAAGAAACTTTATTTCATTCTCTTCCAAGATTGTTACTGTAGGTGTTAGAATTCTTCCACTTTAACTGGTGTTTGATGAAGGAGACATACAAGAGAGGTTGTGTGTGCAGCACTTTTTTTAGAAAAGATGATTCTTGTACTAGAAAATTCCCACCTTTCCTAGCTTATGAGGTCCTGGTGATGACAAGGTTGGTGGTTGCATTGTTTCACTTGCACTTCTAGAATAAAACATTTGTTTCTAGCTTGAATAAGACATAACCCAGAGCAGGGTAAATGCCAAGTGTGGCATAGAAAAGCAGAGATAATGCATAATTTACAATGTTTGCGCCTGTCTCACAATATGAATAGAACTGGCTGTGTCCTTATGGTATAGTGCATAACTTAACTTTGAGAACTGAAGCATTTTTGAAATGAATCAGAACACTTTTTTGTCTCTACTGGATCACTACTATACATGACTGGTTTATGTCTGTCTTACATTCTTAAAGTAAGAAAACAGTGGAAACCTTTTTAAATGACAACCCGTTAATAGAATGAATCACAGTAGTTAAAATCTGTTGATCGCTTTAAAACCTGATAGTTGGACAATGAGGTATATTTTGCCACATAAACAAGTATAGAAAATAAATTGTTCATTTTCAGGATGGAGACCATGAAATCTAGAATCCACTGTTAAGTATCCTTAATTCATTAATTTCCAAGAGGATATTTAAATGAAAATAATAATGTCAACTGAAGAATTTGGATGCAATTATGTTTGACTATGTAGTGGAAAATAAACTGTTACTGTTTGAAATACTTAATGTGAACAACTACTCAGATGGATAGTTTCCTTACAAAAGCTATCACTGATGTAACACGTGATGGTCTTGATTTATGATTTGATAAAGAAGCTGATCTTCAGTATTGAACATGTCTGCCTTGAGCAGGAATCTACTCCTTTAGACCAGTGTCTCACATATTAGGAACCAGTCTGTAGGTCCCACTGCCAGCTTGACATCCTTTCTGTGGAATACTTTTTTTTAAACCAATTTTTCAGGCTTTTTTACTCCAAGTATACCTATCAAATATTAAGAAAAATCTTAAAAATCAGCACAGTGTATAAATAGATGATAATCTTTTTATTTATTTTTGAATTTAAAACTCTTATCACCAGCATTGATTAGTGTGTTCTTTTTTTCTTGGTAAACCTTTTCAGGTGAGTATTCAGTATTTTCTTTTCACTGTCAAGGCAAGCAGGACTGAAACATTGTTTCTGTGCCATGTGGGAAAGGCAGGGAATACTTCATTACCTTGTTGATTAAAAATCAAAGTAACTTTTCCTAGGCCATCACCTGCATTCATGGATTAGAAATGACAACCGAGGATTCACTTTTGTTTTGTGGCAGGAAAGGGGCTGAAGGCTTCAGTAGTAAATCCTGCCTAGTAAGTAAGTTGTGTGAGTGCATGTGTGAAACAGCTCGACCTAGGAGTGGAGAGTGTTGGGTTCTGAATTTTGTGCTGTTTTCCTTTGCAGAATTTAAGAAGAGGATTACCTCAGGGTCCTTATTTCAGTCTCTATGGAGACCAAGAAGGTGCTTATGGACATCAAGGCTCCAGCCTTTTCCCTGAGGGTCCTAATGACCATGTGTTCAGTCATCTTCCACTCCACTCTCAGCAGCAAGCGCGAGCTCCCATCCCAATGGTGCCAGTTGGTGGGATCCAAATGGTCCACTCTGTGCCGCCGGCCCTTTCCGGCTTACATCCTCCAGCCACATCGCCTCTGCCGGTAGAGAGCTCTGTGGAGAAGAAAGGGGCGCCCAGGGAGTTCTTTGGGAAGGATCCCTACACGCTTCCTAGGCAGCACGAGAAACGACCGCCTCACACTCTGCAGTCATCTGGTCTACCTAGTACTCCCTCTTCGCCCCGGTTATTGATGAAACAGAGCACTTCCGAAGACAGCCTCAATGCAACAGAGAGGGAACAGGAGGAGAATATACAGACTTGCACAAAAGCCATTGCCTCTCTTCGGATTGCCACAGAAGAGGCGGCTCTGCTTGGAGCCGATCAGCCAGCACGGGGGCAGGAGCCTCCCCCCAAACCCTTGGAAAGTGCACATGCTAGCATTAGACACTTTAGTGGGCCTGAGCCAGCTCAGCCCTGTACCTCAGCTGCCCACCCTGACTTGCATGATGGTGAAAAGGACAATTTTGGTACAGCACAGACTGCATTAAGTCATGCCACATTTTACAGCAAGAGTCACGTGGATGAGAAACAGTCGGACTTTCAGAGCAGCAAGGAATTATCTTTAAGCACAGAGCAAAGCAACGAGTCTTCATTGGAAAAGAGTCAATTACATTGATCTGAGATGCATGGAGACTTTCATTTCCACATTTCTCCCTTTTTTGTTTTTGTTTTTCTGGAAATAGAGGTAATCAAGTTTATAGTATGCCTGTCCTAAGTTACAGTAGTTTGCTGTTATATATACTGTTGTTATTTCAAAAGAAGTAGGAAAATTAACAAGTCATCATGAGCCTGACCAAAACAAAAATTTGAAATTAACCTATTGGGTCTGGTACTTTTAAAATTGTACAGATGTTTGTGCCTTTTCTTTACTTTGCTTATATTCTTATAAGCATTTTTTAGCAGTAATCTGTACATATTTTAGAATTTGTGTATCTGCTTTGTAATAAATGTAATTTCTTTCCTTTTTTGGACACTTGGATCTAAATGATGTAAAGCAAAACAGCATCAATATATATGTGAGGTTGCACTAAAACATATTTTTATATGATAAAAACTGAACAGCTTTTATGTACAGCTCTGATTCTGTAATACTAATATTTATTTACTTTGTTTCATAAATTGTACATTTTTTCTTAATGTTGTGGATTGCTTTTCTATGTGAAGCATGGGATTTACTGTTGCATAACTAGAACAAAAATGTACATTGTAAACAAGATATTTAAATGAGAGTATCTTATTCCGCACTTACGCATTAGTTACAGAAGATAAAGGATGTATCCGTCAGTTCTTAACCCTTGTAAATTTTTTTGTCTCTTGTTTGCTGGGTTGACTATAACTTAAGAGCTGATTGTGATTTTAAACTGATAGTACCGTAAAGCATTAAAGTAAACAATGTGCTGTTGTGAGTTTTTTCAAAGCTTTATAAATCAGTTATAAATAATATTAAAAGTATTTGGTCTTATGTGAACATGTTGATCTATATACTCATCTAAAAATATGGGAAAACATTCCGCCCCATGTAAATATGTACAAGTGCATCACTGGTACAATTTTATGTAACTCAGTTGGACACTAGGTTGCCACAGACCTGTGCTAGGGTGTCTTTGCAAATTAAAGTGACAAAGAACATCAGACTGTAGAGCTTGGTTATCGGCCGGCCCGGTGGCTTGGCAGGCAGTGCTGTGCGCTGCCCGTAGAGAAGACCTGGGCTAGGAAATCTCCTTAGTTCCTTCTGCGCAGGGCAGTGAGCAGAGCTAAGGCTGCAGGGAGGGGTCATGCTTGGACTCTGAGGGTTGGGTGTGGAAGTGGAGAAGAGGGCCGGAGACCTGCTTGGTCTGCAAGGTAACGGGGTTAACATCAGCACCAGGGGAAGAAGTCACCTCACCCTTCTGTATAGGAGGAGTGTCATGCTCCTAGCTATCTCAGGGGAAAGGAGAAGAGGAGCTTTCAAGAGAAAAGAATGTGGGAGGAGGGAGTCTTTTATATACAACATTGAGAATGGCTTTGGATTAGTGTTAAAGACAGTGAGAGTCTTGGTAGGTCTGGAAGAGCAGAGCAGAGGGAGGGGACACAGTGATGTGCACATGCACGCGTGTGTGTGCACACACTCAACTGGGTTATCTTTGTGCTATATAGTGGATTATAATTCTGTGAAACCAAGTTTGTATATTGAATTACCTTAAGGAGTGTTCTTTAAAAAGAGAAATAAATGTACAATTACATGCTTGAGGTGTCTAGTTCTTATGTGTTGGTTTATATTTCAATTTCCCATTTTTTTTGTAAAAGAACTTTGATTCTACCGGAAAGCCATCTGTGCATGTAAATGCTAGGCTGTACCTACGTGGAGTCATGCTGAATGTGAAAGCTTTTAACAAGGGAGAAGATCGCCATTGGCCCCCAGAGGTCATCTGATGAGAACAGACAGTGGTACTAAAGTGTAGACCCTAGAAACGGATTCATCCCACCTAAGCCTGAGCATGGGCAACATGTATTGTGTCTGGAAAGAGTCATGAATAAAATGAATTCTCATTTTCCTTCTGCCTTTCTGTCAGTATGCAGACATCTGAATTCCACTGGGAAACCTTTTCTTTACTTTTGTTGAGATGCCTGAAGCCAGAAGCCAATTGAAACTTACCATGAACTCCCCACAAATCATAGTTCTTCTATTAAAAGAATAGAACATTTTTAATAACGAAAGGAGAAGCTCCAAGATGGTCAAAATCTCTCATTATTTCCATTATAAAAAGTTCAAATTGGAAAAAAAAAAACCTCTCAAATTAGTGGATTTACAATGTAGCTGTTTTATAAGCTAGACTGTCCTTTTTAAAACTATATTTTACAAAGGGGAATTAAAGGTCAACCCAACCTACTAACCTTGTACCAGTCTCTTACCAAGAAGAGTCCCTGAAACATTTTGATTATATGTGAGGTGATATTTGTGTCTTATTCCTCGTTGATGTGTGTATTTTTGTCTTCACATGTGTGTGAGCCTCTGCTTATTTAACTAATTCATCACTTTTTTATTCACTTATTCTATGAAGAGTTTTTGAGAGCCTACTATTAAGTGATAGGATGATGAGCACTTGCATGAGTAAGAATATGCCCAGCATTGAGCTCCAGGAAGCTGGAGAGAGATACATGTGAGAAAATGTGTATAGTGTGATGTTACTGCTAAAATATGTGCACATTTGGCTTGTGTTATAATCACAGAGGAGAAAGCAGTCATCCTGCTTAGGATGGGAAGAGGGAGACTTCATCAGTGATGTAGCCCCAGAGTACAACCTTGAAGTAATGTATTGACTAACTCATTCAACATACTTTTTCATCATCTACATTGGGACACAGTTTTGTGTACTGGATGTACAGTGCTGCAGAAAGAAAGTCTTTTCCTTCATAGAGTTTATATCCTAGTGGAGAGGGCATTTTTTAGGAACGTGTATGTTGGTTGATCCAGGATTGTGAAGTAGTAAATGGTGAAAAGCAAGACGGCACCAACTCCATGGCTGTATGGTGGCATGATACATGTTACACTACAAAGCCACACAGTCCAGTTTCTATATTCAGCTCTCCTACATGGCTGTGCAATCAACGGAGAGGCAAGGAAAGATGGCAAGAAAATAGCCTTGCTATGGTACTGTCAGTATTATTGTGAAAAGAAAAAGTCCCCACTAATGGCACAAAATGAAAGAAATGAGCTCAGAGGAGAGAGGATGGAAATGGAGGCCATTTAGAAGAATTGCAGTGACAACACTTGCATGGAAATAACAGGCAGTGTCAGAGCCAACAGATGAAGGAAGCCCGGGGACAGAAGGAACAGCTTTGCCAAATGCAGAGGAATTGATAATAGCTAGACTAGACTGACTTGACGTTAGGGATGAAAAGGATTGTAAGTTTTAACTTGGGCAATGGAAAGAGACTGGTGTCATTAACCCACAGAAGAGAGGGACTGTGAAAGATACAGGTAAAGAAATGAGCTTCTCTTGGACATGCCAATGAGAAGTCCAGTCTCAGACAAGAAAGGCCAGAGATGTGTTAACCAGTTCTTGTCACTTAGTCATGCTTAGAGTGCTAAGTTAGGCGAAAGTCCCCAGGATGTCCCAAGCATGGGAGAGGAAAGCAGAGGGCATCCTAAGGTGGGCAAGGACCGTGGGGATCAGCAAAATGTGCTTGAAATAACAGCTTTTGTGCTGCACAGCCATGATACATTATTTCATGATATTTTGGAAAGCAATTAGAAAAATTCAGCTAATTTCTAGAAAGCCAAATATTAAAAACTCTGTGTGTGTGTGTGTGTGTGTGTGTGTCTACTAGCAGGTTTATTATTAAGCAATGATATTAAATTAATATGTCATTTATAAATACTCCAAAGCCTTCTGTCCAGGGAGGTTAAATGAAGTTTTCAAGGGGAAATAGAGGCTTTGTTGCAGAAGCAAGGTTAAAGACCCTTCCTAACTATCCAAATTTGCTTCAGTAACAGTTTCCAATTATTTATGTTCATCTCACTTAGATCAGCATTACAATTGCGGGAAATTTACAGATAAATTTGTTAGGGTTAAATACTCTAGAATAATGTAAGAAACACAGAACCTTTTTCTGCTGGATAACTCAGGTTATTATTAATTTAGAATATGTTGTTAAATATAGTTGCATGTACTTTGCCACTGTATAGATCTTTTTTCTCCGGGTGTTGTTTGCCATTATGTAGAACATAAGTTCCTGCTAATTTTTGAATGTAGGGAAAGATATGCTTATCTATACTCTATGTACAGTAATAAACTTAGTTTAGTTATGCAGTAGTAGTAATGAAAATGGCAGAAATAATTTTATTAGCCATTAAAATGTGCTTTGACATTAATAAGGAAAAAGGGCCAACCTTCAATTTCTTGGAATTTTCTGGGGATCATTTTATATAAACATACCCATTGATTAGCTAGATCATCTTCAGAAATATCAGACCAACAGGTTTTATCTTCATTCACTAAGTGCCTATGTGTATTTCAGAGTTAGCATTAGATCCACTGGCATGTTTTGCACTTCAAGCTCTGTTACCTGGTTGAAACATATCACCCTGATCGCAGCCCTCTAGTGTGATCTCGGAAGCTAAGCAGGGTTGGGCCTGGTTAGTACTTGGACTTTTCAGCAAAGTTGAAACTATTAGGACTTGGGCAACTCTTGCAGGTGGACTAAATGCCTTTTGCATAAAGGGATGTGCATTAGTCTGGGGGGTGAAATGTTATGGTTCTAATGTAATGTCTTTGTATCTGGAAACTGGTTTAAAGAAATGTGTCTGAGAAGAAAAAAAAAAAAAAAGAAATGTGTCTGGTTGCCAAGATGACAAGGGGTGGATTATTATGGGTGATATATTGTGTCAACTTGGGGAGTCCAGAGGTTTGGCTAAGTGCCTCAGCAGTTCTACATCCTGGGGTGAAAAGAACATACCCTTCCTGCTCTAGGATGTTGTTCATTGTGCCAGTGTGAGAAATTTAGAAGGTGAGCTGTGTAATTCAGCAGAGAGCCGGGGTGCTTACTTTGTATTCATCCTGAGTCTGCAGCAAGAGGAGAGCATGAAAATTACCTGAGTGCCTCCCCCTGGGTGGGGGTAGCCTGCTTACAATATAAGGGAGGGAAAGAGGCTTGCTCCTCTCTGCTATTAGCCTGTGCTCTTGTTGCTTTGCTGTCTTCTTTCGCCATGAACAGTTGCCCTCTGCCGTGTGCCACTCTGCCTCGGAGCCAGCCAAGTATGGACTGAAACCTCCACAAACTGTAAGCTAAATAAATATTTCCTTCCTTAATTTTGGGCATTGGGTATTTTGTCTCAGCAATGAGAGAAAAGTAACCAAGACACATATCCATTGCTTAACTAGATCATCTTCACAAATATCAAACCAACAGATTGTACCTTCATTCACTAAGTGCCTACATGTATTTCAGAGTTAGCATTAGATAGCTGGCATGTTTTGCATTTCAAGCTTTGTTACCTTGTTGAAACATAAGTTTAATACAAATGGTTTGGTGTGAATAAAATTTCATTTGAGCAGAACAAAAGGCATTAATTCACTACAGTCATGTTAATGAAGAAAATATTTTAAAATGTAAAACGACTATTAAATTACCAAATGTAGGAATTATCTGGTCATATTCTCCAAGACAAAATGAAAAACAATTGAGAAGTTTCATGAGAATATAATAGAGAAAACGCCAAAAAGGTCCAACGTGACAATAGGAACAAAGTTTGGGGCCACCTGAAAAATGTTGTTGGTTTTGTACACATAGCGAGAAAAGGCACAGCAGCAGGGTCCGGAGGCCAATCGAAACTGACGGGAATCTGGATGTTCCTGTATTGCTCATTTACAGTCACGTTCCCAGCTCTGGAAAGGATGAAGGCTGCGGGATTCATTAAGTTCATCTTGAATACTCTACCCTTAGGGAGAATCTGTTTTGAGTTCTAGATCTGATTGTAATTCACCAATGCTCAGTTCTGGGAATACTCTCCCATGAGAGAGTGCAATCACAGGTCTAGATTTTGCAGACTAAACATTGTTCATTGTTGTGCCAGGTATGAGAAACAATATACATTTGTTGCCCATTATCGAGGGACCCAGCCCATTTTACCAACACAGCACCCCCACAACAAAAGTGATTTTGGGGTATAGTGAGAAGTAGAATGTGCTGCTCTCATTTTGGTGTCATTTTTGTTTAGTTTTCCTTGAAGTGCTGAGGATCAAATGGAGGGCTTTGTGAATACCAGGAAAGGGCTCTACCACGGAACTACACCCCCAGTTGACTTTTTTTTCAGTGCTTTAATCTACTCACTCATTTAACAGTCATAAAACTAAGGGAAGTCCCAGCACCAAGAGACTGAGGCAGGGCGGTTTATGAGTTCAATCCCCACCTGGGCAATCCCCACCTGAAAATTAAAAAAATAACAGGGTCTGGGAATGTAGCTCAATGATACAAAATAACTTCTAACTACATGCAGCTATTGGGCACTTCAAGTGTGTTGAGTACAACAAAAGCCTGGATCTTAGATTGTTTAATTATATTTCATCTAAAATTTAGCTGCCACTTGTGGCTAGTGGTTCCAGCCCTGGGCAGCAGCCACAAAACACAACCTCTAAGGATGCTGCAGCTCACGTCCCTGTCTGTCTCACTCACTTGACAAACACTGAGATCCTGTTATGGGCCAGCTCTGTTCCTGGCACTGAGAACATAATAATGAACAATAAGAAACCAAAACAAACAAAAATAAATGCTACCATAGAACCTCTGCTCATTAAATGTCCAGTTGATTTTGGTGATGCATTTTTATTGATGGCTCTGCTTTCTGCTGAATTTTGTGACCAGGGGCTCGCTCAAACAATAACAACCAAATTGTGCCTGTATAAAGAAATAAATGGAAAATAGATAATGGCATCAGGATCAGTATGCACTCTTTCCTTCTGCTTCAGGCTAAATGTGTACATTTTGCTCTAGGGCTAAAACTGAAGAGCTGGAACTGGGCTCCAGCAGAGGCCATGCCTCCACCTACTGTGTTTTTAAAAATATGGTTTCTTTTGCTATTAATTTACAATTTCACTGCATTATGGTAAGATAATATACATGGGATAATTTTAACTCTTTTGTACTTATGTAAGCATATGCTGTTTTTTCAGAATAGTTTATTTTAGAGACTGTCCCATGTGCAGCTGAGAAGAATGTGTGTTGTGATGATGTTTGGGTGGAACACTCTATAAACATCTACTAAGTCCATTTGTTCAAAGGTTTGTTTCAGTTCTGATATTTTTGTCTTGATTTTTTTTTTGTCTGGTTGATCTATCTACTTGTGACAGTGGGGTATTAAGGCCCCCCATTACAATTGTGTTATTGCTCATTTGATTTTTCATGTCTAATGAAATAAATATCCTACATAGTTGGGTGCTCCTGTATTTGTTGCAAACATATTTATAATTGTTATCTCTTCCTCTCAGAGTTTTCCCTTAACAAGTATGTAGTAACATTCTTTATCTGTTTTGATCATTCTTGGTTTCACGTTCACATTGTCTGCAAACAGAATAGCTACCTGTGCTTTTTTCTGGGTTCCTGTTACATGGATTGCTTTCCATTCTTTAACTTTCATTCTATGAATTTCTTTTTGAGTTAAATGTGTTTCTTGTATACAGCATATTGTAGGGTCATGTTTCTTGATCCATTCAGCTGGTCTGTTTCATTTGATTGGTGAATTGAGGCCATTTACATTGCTCGTTGTAACTGATACATATTGACTTATCTTTGTCATGTTATTTTCCTGTTGTTGATTTCCTGTTTTTCCCTTCTGTTTAATTGCTTGCCCTGCTTGGGGGTTTCTTTCTGTTGTTGTTCTTGGAATTGTGGTCTTTTTAAAATCTCTGTCTAGAATATCTTTCCGTATTCTTTGTAAGGTTTGTTTGGTAGTGATGAATTTCTTCAGTTGTTCTTTGTCATGGAAGTATCTTATTTCTCCATTAATTTTGAAGGATAGTTTTGCAGCGTACATCACTTTGGATTGGAATTTGTTTTCTTTCAGAACTTGAAATATTTCACTCCAAGTTCTTGACTTGAGGCTCTATGTTGAGAAGTTGGCTATGATTCTAATGGGTATTCCTTTATAAGTGGTCTGTTTTGTTTCTCTGACAGATTTTAATATTCTGTTTTTGTGCTGAATCGCTGGGAACTTGATTATTACATGTCTGAGTATAGATTTATTTTGGTTGTGGCTATTTGGAATTTTATATGCCTCACTTAGGTGTCTTTCATATTCTGTTTCCATGCCTGGGACATTTTCTGCTATTATTTCTGCAAATAGTCTTTTTATGTCATTTGTGTTGACTCCTGTTTTTTCATTGATATCTATCAATCTTACATTGTTTTTCTTTGCATCATCTTGCTGCTGTTGAACTGCTATTTCCTGGCCCCTTGTTTTGAAGAGATCTTTCATTTTGTTATGATTTTCCACAATCCTATCTTCAAGGTCTGAAAGTCTGTCCTCAGTTTCACTCAAGGGATTTTTCCAACTTTCAATGGAGTTTTTAAATTCCTGGATATCTCTTTGAATCTATTTCATGTATTCTATTTCATTCCTATGTTGTTCATCATTTTCCTATGTTCCTCTATTTTTTTAAATCTATATCATCTCTAGATATGCTGAGAAATTTTTTCTTATGGTAGTCATTTCTTTTTTACCTGAGAGATTATTTCTGATCTGATTTCCTCTGTAGCCTCATGGATTTTTTTCTTTATTTCAGTTGCTATCATTTCAGAAAATTGGTCTGTGTCTTCCAATTTTTCTATGTCAATGTCTTCTGGACTTGTTCTGAGTAGGTTGGAGGTCTGAGATTGCATTTTGCTTCTTTATCTTGTCACCTTCTATTTCAAAAAAAGCTTTTATTTTGTTTTCTGTGATAATTGCTGTGGGTTTTTGTAGTGAGTAGCTATACTTCTAATAGCAAGGCCTCTCTAAGAAAAGTCTGTTCCTCAGGGAAGTCTTCTGTGTATAGAAGGTTCTTGATTTGTGTGTGTCCCAAGATCCTACCTTCCCAATTGATTAAGACTGTGATATATGCTTGTCTCAGTCCCTAGTTCTTTGGTGTAGGGCTGTGGTGAGGTTATTACCCCAGAGCTTCCAAGTATTGTTACAGAAGGGAGAACAACTGATTACAACAGATATGGCATCCTAGCTAAAATAGTACAATTAGCAGTAACAGCAGCATCAAGCACATTTTAGAAACTGACAGCCTGTGGTAACTATTGATTTTGTAGTTAGATCATAGGAGCAAAGTCCATAGTTATGTAACAACTAATTGTGAATTAGGAGTTTGTGTGCCAGGTGTTTGCCCTTGGTAGAGTGGTTTTACCTCGTAGTGGGGAAATTTAGGGAGGATAATGTGTAAAACACAGATAAGTAGAAAGGAAGTACAAACAAGCCTGGAGGACAAAGGATGATCATGCAAGGTTTGAGTAACTAGAGAAGGGGATAGAAAAGAAACAGTGAAATAGCATTTGAGAGATTTATTTCAACTTGGTCTCTGTGTTTGGAGTAGGGGATATATTTTCTATGACTGAAGTTCTCCCCAGCTGTTTAGAAAGGAGAGAAAAGAAGAACTAGAAAAAGAACAAAAAAGAAAACATTGAGAAAAAGGAAAAGAAAGTAAGATACAAACAAAAATAAAAAAGATAAAATTAAATTTAATTTAAGAAGGGGGGGACTGGCCCTACCACCCTCTTCTATTACATGTGTCTTGGTCCCTAAGCACAGTGGTGGTTCACCTAACTTCTCACTACCTGTTGGCTTGTGTTTTGAACTTTTCCATTTCACTAGTCTAGCCTGTCCATCTGTGAGCCCTAGAGTCTGGTGTTTCCCCAGTCACCCGGCCCCACTAATGCAGCAGGAGGGGCCAGTCACGTGAATTCCTCTGTTAGGACCAGTTGCCAAGTCCTGGATTCAATGTTGTATGAGATATTTCCATGCCTCTAATTCCATCAGTCCACTGTGTGTGCCTTATTCAGGTTCTGTTGTATCACTGGCATCCTGGAGGTTGCCAGTGGCTCCTCCCAGGGCCACTCCTCTCATCATCTGAGGTGTGCTGGATCAATGGAGGAAGAGAGGAGCATGAACTCACACTCCTCTCACCATCTGTGCTGTCACAGGGCAATCTCCACCTCCTGCTTTTGCACAAGAAGCTGATGTGTGTGGAGAGAGCTCCTGGTCATGAATTGGAAGGCCTGCCTTGCTTTTCTGCTGAACACGGACAAGTAAACTGGAGAAAAACAGAAGAAAAGAGCCAACCTAGGGATTTAATCTTGAGGTCATAGTGCAGCCGGGCCATTCTTCCTGCTGTGGTAATAACGGGGAAGGTGAAAGGGAGAGTGTGGATAGATGGGGTTTTCTTCCTCTACCTGACCCACCCTGTGGACTCCTTAGCCAGGAGTTCTCTCTCCCATTTGTATTTGCTTTTAAGTGAACAAACCCATACTGTGGATTTTTCCTTCTTTGGAGAAACCCGCTTTCAACAAGAACTCCATTTTGCCCCCAACACCAATGACTGCTATCCTCCTGAAAGCAGCGAGATAGTAATCCATGTCACACTGATCTGAAACAGCTACACAAAGAACTAAAGAAACTACATCTTGTCAAAAATATGACCACTTGGGCTCTCTCAGGGAGAATTAAACCCATCAGAAAATCATTTGAAACTGGGTGTGGTGGCACACACCTATAATCCCAGCACTTAGGAAGCTGAGGCAGGAGGATTATTGTAAGTTTAAGGCCAGCCTGGCCTACAAAGTGAGTTCAAGACCAGCCTGAACTGCATAGTGAGACCCTGTCTCAAAAAGAAAAAAAAAAAAAAAAAAAAAAAAAAAAAAAAAAAAAAAAAAAAAAAAAAAAAAAAAAGAAAAAGAAAAATACTTGAGCAACTAATTTCTCTTAACCCACTAAAATGAATATATAACTTGTCCCACACTCATGCATAAGGAAAAAATTCACTCATCACAAACCATGAGTGCAGATATTAGAATTTAATATTCCTACAGAAACTTATTTCATAAGGGATAGACAGTATATTTCCTAACTCAGTTTAAGTGCAGCCACATTGTCAGACCTGGTTTAACAGAAATTACATACTGAGCACTACAGAAGGGCAGTAGATTTCCTAAACTGATGACATTAAAAAGCCCCACATGTAAACCCTGCTCATTAACACACCCCAGAGCAACCTTGAAGTTCCCAAAAGATAATAGTCTTCATAGCTTATGTTAAAGATCAAATCAATTTAAATATCCAAACTTGGATATCCAAACATCCAATTTAAGTATCCTAATATCCATTTTAAATATCCTAATAACCAATTATCTGCCTCCTTAACTTCCTTCCCCTGCTTTTGCACAAGAAGCTGATGTGTGGAGAGAGCTCCTGGTCGTGAATTGGAAGGCCTGCCTTGCTTTTCTGCTGAACACAGGCAAGTAAACTGGGAAAAAAAAACAGAAGAAAGGAGCCAACTTAGGGGTTTAATCTTGAGGTCATAGTGCACCTGGGCCATTATCTGAGACTGTCATTATGCACATAACGGGGAAGACTCTAATTCAAATGTCCAGAGATTTCTGGTAAGATCTTGGCATTCTTGCTACTCAGTGACTGGAGTTCTTATCCAGGAAAAACAGTGCACACCCAAGAAACATGGCAGATGGGAAGAAAATCACACTCCTCGTTCATTCCCCCATCAGTTGCACACAGTAAATGTCTTTGTTTAACATTGTGGTCGATTAACTAATGGCCAGCTTGGAACACCCAGCTGAACTGAATCAGCACGGTTTTGGGTGGAGAAGGTCCATCTGAGGATCACTGCTAACAGCATGAGGAGAGCTGGAGGGGAAGATTGTGTGCTGTTGACTCTCCTGGAGAAGTGTGCCTCACTGGTTTTCATGATATGAACTTAGCTGTTCTCATCACTGGAGGAGCTTAGGCCCTGCTGTCACTAAGGATGGCTGCAGCTCTCTTTAGCGGTGCTTTGGTCCTTACCTTGAATGTCACTTCCTGGCTCCAGTGAAGTTCCCTCAGCCTGTTGGCACAGATCCTTCCTCCCCTGGTGCAGACTTTCTAGCTTCCACCACTGACCTTTGGACCTTTCCAGTGCAGATCCTTGATACAGGCTTTATGAGACATTGTTGTGGGCTCTAGGCCTCCCGCTGGACTTGCGGAGGATATGGCCATGGGATCTAGGTCTTCAGCTGGACTCATGCAGGGCACTGTGTGGGACCCAGGCACTCAGCTGAAGTTCTCATGTCTCTGGTGCATAAATTTCCCGCACTTCTTTGCGTCTGACTTGTTATATATTATAAAACATATTATAAAATAATCCTATAAATTATGTGTCCTATATTAAATCAATTCCCTTACAAACCCTGACTACAACAACACTGGACTGGACCATGTCTTGATCTCCATTCTGAATAAAACCATGTGGGATATGGTTTTATGACAAAAGATATTTGCCTACATTTACTGTGTTCTGTGTAGATAGATAAGTATATGCCATTTCAGGTACTACACATTCAATGCTGTATTTCATTTACTCCTTATAGGCCTCAAAGATAGGTATCATAAGTCCTGTTTTGAATATCACTAAACAAAAGGAACATAAACTATATAACTTGCCCATAATTATGTAGCTGAATTTCAAACCCAGGTCTGTCTGATTCCAGAATCATCCATTCTGTTATTTCATTACTTGTTTTGTATTAATTTAGAGATGCGAGCTTAAGGAAATTCATCATTATTCCTTTCATTTACCCATCCAAAAATATTTATTGACCAACTACTCTGCTGGCAAAGCTCAATAAGCAAGGCTGACAATGAACATGAATTTGCACTGAAAACGTAACAAGGGTTTACGGAGGGAGTCATTAAGAGTCCTCAGTCTTAGCAAGATGAAACTGTTCATCAGAGATAAAAGTGTGTGTGGGGGTGTCTTGGAGGTGAGAATAGGCAGGTGAAAGCAAGACATAAAAAGGGTCATAAGTCCTGAAAGCCCACTAGAAATATCCCAAAAGAAGAAAGAGCAGAATATTTTGGCGACTGTCACAAATTCTACACAGCAAAAGTAAAGACTGTAAGTTGCAGGCGGGGGATAAGAATAGATAAAGGTGAGGGGTGAACAAGGATAAGATCTCACGTGACCATGGAAGTTATTTTTAGGAATTTAGACATTAATCCAAAGGCTGTGAGGAATTCGAGGTTGCTAGGTGGGAAAATGTGTGGCCAGATTTACAGCTTAGTGAGCCTCAGGACTCTGCTGTGGATGACACCATCCAGTATAGGATATGTACCTAGGTGAGGCTGTGGAGCTTTTGAAATAGGGCTGATTCAAATTGATGTGCTATTAATAATGCCAAATATGAAGACTCTAAGCAGGGAGAATGTCAAATATCCCCTTAATTTTTCACAGTGATATCCTTTTGAAATATTATTTTGGATTTATTAGGTAAAATGAAATGATTTTTAAATTGGTTTCTCATGTTTAATTTTATTGGTATCAGAAACTTCGCAAGTGTATATGTGAGTCACAGTATTTCTATGAATGGTGGAGGTGAGAGAATAGATCTGAGGGGATGAGAGGCCCACTGAGGTCAGCCAAGTAGCTATTTCCAGGTGGGTGTCTGAAATACAGTGGTCGAGGTAGAAGTTAGACCTGAAGTACATGGAGGAGGTAGAATCGAGGTATGGTGGCTTATTAGATACAGGGCTCTTTGAAGAAAGGAGAGTTATGGATATGAGCTGAAGGTGACACTTTTTCACAAAGTTGAGGTCTAGCCAGAGGCAGGTTTGGGGGACTTGTACTCAATTTGGTGACACAGCCTTTTTGGGTGTGACATGTCTGCGGAACACAGAAAAGGAGAGAAATAGGGAATTCTTGGGTCTGTGGTTTTTCATTGTTATGGCTGATACACTGTGTCAACTTGGGGAGTCTAGAGGTTTGGCTAAGTGACCCAGCAGTTCTATATCTTGGGGTGAAAGGACATGCTCTTACTTTTCTGAAATGTTCATTGTGTCAATTTGTGAAGTTTAAAATGTTAGTTGTGTGATTCAGCAGAGAGCCAGGGTGCTTACTTTGTATTCATCCTGAGCCTGTGCAAGAGGAGGGCAGGGAGATTATGTGAGTGCTACACACCCCCTCAGTGGAGGTAGCCTGAGAAAGAGGCTGTTTGCCACCACTCCCACCTTTTAGCTCTTGCTGCTTTTGCTGTCTTATGTAGCCATGAACTGTTGCCCTCTGCCATGTGCCACTCTGCCTTGGAGCCAGCCAAGTATAAACTAAAACTTCCACAAACTGTAAGTTAAATAAACCTTTCCTTCCTTAATTTTGGGCACTGGGTATTTTGTCTCAGCAATGAGAGAAAAATAATCAAGACATTCATACTGCATCAGTAGCAGTACTGTGCATAATTGAAAGTCCACCATACGCCAGGCATAAACTACCTCATTCAATGCTTGTATGTATAGTCTATTTTTTCCCATCTGATTTCAGAAAAGCTTCCTCCATGCATCACAATAACTTTCAAAGTGCTTATCTTCTGTCAGCCACCCACTGCCACTTGCAAAAGTACACACTTTATTGACTTGATTTGTCCTACATGTTGCTGGAACCTCAACATCCCAGAACTCTCCATTCAACACCAGTGGCACCTACAGCCATAGCACCAATCAAAAGGCCTCCATAGATTCCCAAAATGTCTTTGGGTAGGGGGTAGGGGATGACATTGACCAACAAATCTGAATGAAGCTAAAGGGAATAAAGATGAATAGATATTGACATAGAAATATTTATTTATCTTCAGAAGTTCATTTTCATTATCACAGAATCAAACATTCTCAATTTTATGGCTAAGAAACTATTTCAAAACATCTGACAATTCTGTAAGTACATCCTGAATATAGTTGTGGACACATAAATGCAACTATATTGTGTTAAGACTGCCACTCTTTAAGGTGATTTTAAAATAATGATTGCAATAATTGCTTCTGTCTTTCCTGTGTTAAACTATTAGTAAGATTATTATTTTCCAATCCAAGTAAGCCAGATACCAAGATTGCTACTGTTTCCCTTATGCCATTATAGCCCATCCAGTCCAACTATTACTGTTTACTTAAGTATAATAGCATAAAATATTTATAAAACATAGAGCCATGCAAACACTGCTCTACACACAAAGAATTTTAAAAATGACCTCTGTGGAATGGACTTGCAATTGCATATCTTCATTGCCTGCCTAAGCCAGGTCTCAGCCTCTCTCTGCACGCCTCTACACTTTTCCTGTCACCAGTTGAACTACAGGGAGTTGGATTTAATTCTACACCAATTTATGCAACTTGTGTGGATTATTGTAATTACAAATTTAAATTCTAAATACATCTATGAAATATGAATGCAGAAAAGGAGACAGCATAGATTTAGGTCTGCTAAATTAAATTCAAGACTTAATAAAGACAAGTCATTAAAAATGGCCATTGAATTACGTGTGGGCAATCCAAAAAATAATACTATTTAAAAATAATTTTGCCCTCCAATTGGTTCTTGAATGTCTTTAAATTCCAATTCCTCTGTAAGTAAAGTGAAATAATTTAGGCAATGTTTTCTGCTTGAATCGTATTTAAATTAGTTGACTGGATCACCAAACATACCCATACTCAAAGGAAAAATGGTGCATTATGCCTCACCAAGATGGTAAATGCATAGATATTAAACAGTCTTAAATTAAAATATTTAAAATGTTATGTACCAATTTTCTTGATCTTTTCACATTTAAAAGTTGATTAACTAGTAATTCTGATTGCATTGTTTAAGAGGCTCTACATTTCTAGAATTTGGACTCGTAGTACCAAATCATCACAATTAATCATGGAATAGTCATAAATAAAATGCAAGTTATCTAGGCATGTATCACCCTTAGTCTTTCCTTACAGCTTTGAGTAGGTCAAGTAAAGATGAATGTCATAAATAAAAATAAGTTCTCTGTCCTGCCTTCCCTAAACAAAATGAACAAACAAACAAACATACATGTCTAAGGAAAATTCCAACATGAATAGTTATTAACTTTTCTCCTCTAACGAAACCTGTGCTTCTCCATTAATCATCTCTACTACATGAGATGGATAGATTAATCAACTGTGACTTAATTTAAAAATGAAAACATCACCACAGAAACCATCTTTCCACATTCTTTAACCATGAGTGAGATCTCAGAATACAAATACCTATTTCGAGGCCAACTAGTAATTCTAAACACTAACAGAAATAAAGTGTTTGGTGGGGAACGATGGCGAGAATGGACAAGAATGGGACTGTGGAATGTTGATTTATTTCTTCCCAAGTCTTACTCCGGAAAGATGTTCTCTCTTTTTTAGATGCAGTGTACAATATCCAACATTTTGGATTTGGACATGATTAAAATCATATCTGCCACATACTTTCTAAAAAGTGCCAGGCACAAATCCTTCACTCTGTCCACCATTTTTTGGGATAAGGTTTCAAAAATCTTTAAGGGAGGGAGATATTGAAAAGCATAGAGAAACCTCAGAGCCAGGCCGTCGTCTTCCCTGATCCCCTGGTTCTATCAGCTTGCTGTACGCTTATACATTCACAGGACCATCACCTGTGGATATGCTGATAAAGTGGCAGGTAGGGCGGGAGAGGAAAGAAATGCACTTAGGAATATTTAAAATACAAAAATATTGGTCCTCCATTGTCTGTGTTCCACCAGAGGATGGGTAAATGCTCATATCTTTATTTTTTAATACATGTTTGCTTCACGTTATGATTATATTCATTGTGTGGAGTTGGCACAAAGACAGAACACATCTTCATTGTTTGTTCATCCCCTTTCTCTGCTTTCTCCATCTCCTCCCTCCATCTCTGAGCTCCCTCCCCTTTTCAAAATCTATCTTCTTTCCTGTTATCTACTTTTTATTTCATTTTCAAATTTATTTATACTCTGGGTGTTATCATATAAAAGAAATTGTGTGATGCTTGAGCTCATGTGTCTGATGTATTTCACTTAGCATGGTGCATCCATTTTCCTACAAAAGACTCAAATTTATCCTTCTCTAGTGCGGAGTAATATCCCTGACACCATCGAATGAGCTCTCTTATTAACATAGGATGTTACTGGGTTTTCAAAGGATGTTCACTCAAAGTGGAACTTTTGCTGCTTGTCTTTGTGCAAGTTTTAAGCTTAAGATTACCCTGAGGATAGCAGAAAGAAGCACACAAGTCTCTTCACCTTTCCCAGCTCCTGGCAGGTATCAAAAACCAAACTTGGTTCAGTTCTCTCTTTCAAGAGAGAACTTCCTACAGTATCAGTGAGAAGAGGCTCAGGAACCAGACTCTACTGACTCAGGTCTGAGCCTTGCCACATCGTCGCTGGGTGTCCCTGGAGGAGTTTGGGACTCACTGTTGGAGCAGCACTTTGGTGGCTTTGCACCAGCATTCGTGAAGAGTGGTCCAGATCAACAGCTGTTTTTCCTGTAAGTGATAATTTAGGGTGGGGCTTGATCATCAAAGGACTTTGGGCTGCATTTGGCTTGTTATATGACTTTTAGTACAATCAATGAGCTAGGAATGTGTTTTACATTTTTTAATGGCCACACTTTAAATAGTAATATAAGTGTGCACCTATTACTTCTCAAAGCCTAAGGTAGTTACTATTTGGAATTTTACATACAGTTTGCTTTCCCTGAATTTAGGGAGCTACATTCCATCCATTGTATCCCTTCACCATCTTCACTGGGACTTCCAGAGTCCACTCGTCAGTGTAGAGTATTCAGGATGGCACAGGAGAGGTTTAACAAGCCAGGTCTGAAGTGCTACATATCATCTTCCTCATGTCCTAGTAGCCAGAAATCAACCACTTATATAAACTTAACCCCAAGGGAGGCTGGGAAGTAGAACCCAGCTGCCTTCCAGGCAGCAAAAGCAATGACATGAATGAGGAGTTGAGTACTCTGTTCCCCTGCAGTTTCTTTCATGCCTGTGTCGCAGCTTCAACCTCTGCCAAAGTGGGAAAATAAATAGATTTCAAAGATGATTGAAGAGTTAGGATTGTTATGGTTCATATCCAGATGTACCCTCAAAAGCCTCATGAAATCCTAGGCGGTGCTTTGGGAGGTTGATTGCGGGGTTTATTATCTGATTTGCTCTTAGGAGCTGGGGTCTGGAAGACGTGGGTACATGGGGTGTGGCTGGGGGTTTATCTCCCTTCCCAATTCCCCCTACATGCCCTCTACTTCTGGTCCATTATGTCATGAGCAGCTACTCCTCTCTGCCACGGTGCCTTAGAGTCTCCTGTGTCATTTTTTTTAAAATTTACAATGGCCACATTTTATTTTTTTCTCTTTACTTTTTTTTTTTTTTGGTACCGGGACTCAAACTCAGGACCTTGCACTTGCAAGGCAGGTGCTTGTGCCACTGAGCTATATCCCCTCCCCTTCTGTTTCAAATTGTGGGTGTCTGGTATTGTGTCTCCGTGGCAAGGAAAATGATGTGAATGGCAAGAGAATGTGGCCTGAAGGTAGCAGGTACTCCACAGGTGTTTACTGTCATTTCTCTTTGCTTGCAGGCTGGAAATCTAGTTACCCATCTCAAAATCCCTCACCCTCGTTCCCATACGCTCAACCCCACTGCCTATCGTCTTCCTCACATGTCCCCGCTTTCTTTTGGTGTAACGCTGCGTTAAAATAGATTCCACCATGATTTGGGTGTAATGAGGTCACCAGATTGGGAGACGCCTGCCACTGAGAAGACAGTTGTTACTCACAGATCCCCAAATGAGAGACATGTACCATGCAGGCCGCATGGGTATACAGCAAGGTTATGTACGCGGCCGTGAGGGGGAAACATGGACAGAGTTTTGATGGTGGTTTCCATGGGAAGCAGTGAGAGAGGTTTTTTAGGCCAATTTGAGGTAAGCCAGTGTGAGTGGCTTTGGCAGGTGCTGCAGCCTCGGCTGTGCTGGTCATTGATTCTGGGGTGGTTAATGCAGGTAGCCAGCTAGAACCCTGCAAGGCAGTGGGCTGAGGAGGCAGTGGGGGCTTGGGTTCAGAACAGGTTGGTGCACACAGGAAAACATGTTTGCAGGCCCTCGTTCACTGTCTCTGGGAATTAGCTACCTTGGCAAGGGCAGGCCCCAGATGTCAGATTTTCCATGTTAAATACATACAAGGATGTGGCTAAGACAGCCATTATCTCTTAACTGGATTGCTTACAATGGCCTTCTTACTGTGCTTCTTCTCTTTCTTACCCTTGTGAGCGAGGCTTTAGTCCTACAGGCAGGAGGCCCACATTTGATTGTGTCACCTGCCAGTTGCTTTAGTGGCAGCTCAGTTCCTGCAATGGGCCTTGTTTTACCCCAGCTGGGCCACCACACCTGCTTTGCCTTCTGCCTGGAAGGCTCTCCTTTCTCTGAACTCTCCTCCTTCTCTTCTTAAGACATCCTTCAGAGTCCAGCCCAGATTCACTTCCTCAGCACAATTTGCATGATCCCCTGCACAGTATGATTAATTGCTTGGGTGTAAAGAGGTAGAGCTGCTAAGTACCTACCTCTGAGTGTGGCTATGTGAAGCTGAATCTTGGCTCCATCGCTTTTACCTGGTTGACGTTGAATAAGTTATTTCATCTCCCTAGAACTCATTTTCCCCTCCCGTAGCACTGGGATAACATGAGGAACATTTTTCCTGGCGTCCTTTCTAGAATTAACTAAGATAATGATATATATGTTCACCAGATTCTAAGCCTTAAATGCTTGGCATCATTCATATTTCTTATCAAGTCTCAGAATTGTTTGCAACATAGAACTTTAGTTAGCTACTAGCAATTAGGATTCAAATTGAGAACATTTTCACATCTTGATTAGGAGAAGGCTTTAATCATTATCAACCACTTCAGAAGGTTAATATAAGCTGATCCATGATTTAGACACTATTATGGAAGTGATGTTTGCTCACCATGGTGAACAAAGTGGGGGCTTGGGGGTCCATTTCTGTTTTCTTTCTTATCTACAATGCTATACACTATTATCTTTCTTTGTTATCCAGAAGTTTCACATATGGGCAACACAGACAAAAATAATTTAAAATAATATATGGAAGTAAGCATAAGTGTATCATTAACTTGCTGCCATGGTTATTTTCTAGATGTCTCTCCAGAGCCTCACTGAGTCATAGGTGAGACTTTTGAGAGATAACTAGATCAAGGGTGTGTGATACTCATCACTGGATTAGCTGATTGATATGTTTTTAGCTAGGTATGATATTGGGAGGTGAAGCCTGGTGGGTCACTGTGAGTATGGCCTGGAAAGGTCTATCCCCCTTCTCCTCCTTCGATGTCTCTCTGCTTCCTGCCCCCCTATACCATAAGAACACTCTCCCAGCCAAGTCCCTCTGCCTGCCTTGGAGCCAGCTGATTATGGACTATGAGCTCTCAAATTGTGAGCCAAAATAAACCTTTCTCCTTTAAATTGTGGGTGTTGAGTATTTTGTCCCAACAACAAGGAAGTAACTAAGACATTTGCCTTCCTCCCTTTTTGTAAATGAAATTTTATTTTGATCCTTAAATTCTTTCCCATAAAGTCTGACTTTATTAGAGCAAAAGAGTAAGGTAAAATGAGCATGTTCATACATAAAGACTGGATTAACCAAAGGTTTCCATGGGTGGGGATGGAGGGAGGATTCAGCTACAAGGAGCTATGAGGGGATTGTCGTGGGGTGACAGAACTGTCCTGTATGATAGTGGTGCCTACACAGCTGCATGCATCTGTCAGAACTCATAAAGTGCTACATTAAAAAGGTGAATTTTATTCTGTATGCATTATACTGCAAATAAGAAAATGAAAAAGAGCGGAATGACAATTCTGTTTTCTCTCAAGCTTAGAAAATATTAGTGAGTGACATTATTAAAGAGATCAAGAGTGATATATTTGTACACTCACAGAACCAGCAGGCAAACAACCGAGAACAGAATAGCTCAGTTACAGTGCCCAATGTCTTTGCCATGGATGTAGAGCATCCCTGCCAGACCCTAAGGTGCAGAGGAGAAAAATGTTCTAGTGATGCCATTGAAGAGGGACTTCCAGAGGTTTACTAACATTTACAGGACTTGGAAAGTTATAGACTTTGTGCTGGTAAAAGTGGTGAGAGCACTTTTCAATGGTGTGACTGCTGCAGTGCTGTCTAGGATGACGAGGGGAGTG